>PVIR01001333.1:0-71392 GCA_004026965.1 Petromus typicus | reverse complement strand
TGTAATGAGTCCTAGCATTGTATGTTATATATTGTGAAATAGAAAATGCTCAATGTAAATAGGGTGAAGGGGGAAAATGTTGAGATTGTAACAAAAAAGTAAGGAAACAAATTTTATGTATATGGGGGGGTGGTAGGGTGGATAGGGTTATGGGAAAAAATAAGAATTAAGTTGTGTCTTATACTGGTACAAATCCCCATTATGGAGTGCAATCATGATGTGTATATTTAATGTACCAATAAAGATAATAATAATAAAAAATATATATATCCTCATGTGGTAAAGCAAGTATAGGAAAATATTGATAGTGTGCAGGGGGCATAGGGCATACTGTTATTCACTGCAAAATTTTTTCAACACTTGAATGTTTCAAGATCTTCATAATAAAATTTGAGGAGAAAACTAAACCTTGCTTGTTATCTCTTTCATTAAAAAAATCTTCCTATTATCAGTTCCTAGAAAATCTTTCTTTCTTTTTTTTTTTTGTACGTGTTACCTAGACCACTGACTTTATTTCAAATAATTTGAATTTTCTAACGTTCCCAAAGTTACTGTATGTAGGAATACTTCCAAAAAACTGTTGGAAATTTAGGAAATGAAAACTGTGTCTTAAATTTTCTTCTTGCTGGTAGCACAACTTATAATTATAATAAGTGCTCAATAATTATTAATGATTTAACATCAACACATTCTGAAACACTAAAATGTGTTTTCCCTGTTGCATATTTTACTTGTAAACAATTTTAAAACTTAAAAGGAAAATTCAAGGCATACATATGAATAAGATAGGAGTGTTGTTCTTCAACTTATCAGTGAATGCCTTTTACTATTTTTTGAAAACTAGGAATACACTCCTTCTAATCCAGTCACATTCTTCATCTTGACCCCGACATGGACAAAATGGTAATTTTGAGAACGCCTAATCAAAGTCAGAAGGTGGCGTGTCAATGAACAGACAATTGTTATAAATAAGTTTTCTAGTACTTGTCTTACTAGAATACTATGTGTCTTAATGAATTAAATTTATTCTATATGGAAAAAGGTAACAAAAAATGTTTAAAAATCAGTGTATCTGCAACTTAATGGTAATTCCACTCTTCAAATGTTTGTTGTTGAAAGATGCAAGAGATAAATTATGAGATAAATTATGGAAACTCTCTGAACCATCCTGCCATCTCTCATTCCAAACATGTTTGCTGATAATACTCACAGTGAATTCTAACTAGAAGTTATTTTAACATTAGACAGTGAAACAGAAACACAGGAATGGCCTTCTCTTATTTATGCAGACACTAAATAAAAACAAAAATTTCATATTTGGTATGTATACAACTCCTAGATGCTCATAATCCTCCCTCATAGACGTCACTCTTCCTGAATACTTTAGCATTTCTCCTCTGATGCCAGGCAAATTCATACAAATATTAACCAGTGAGAAAAGAAATATGATGTGCAGCACCAACTCTAGCTAGGACACAAGGCATTTGCTCCAACATGGTGGCCAAGTAAGATAAAGGTATAATTTGTCAGTGTTTTCTAACCCAAGATGCAAAAATCAAGAGATGGCATCCAAATCTCAGATGTTGCTATGGGAAAATAAATGGCTTTTTATCTGAATCTTCTGCAATCACTTACATACACATTTAGTTCAAAACAGAGTGTATTCACAATGGACTCAGAGTTAAGCAGGAAAAGAGTCAAAATCTTGTGTTTAAAACATAAATACACACTCCTTTGATCTATATTTTCTTCTCGAGGTGATGAACTCAAGCTTAGAAAACAAAGAGGAAAAAGGTCATTCTTACACCTAGACATTAAATTTAAGGTTTAACTATAATACTTTTCAGAAATTAGAAATATACCCCAGTATTCAAAAACATAAGTCTCCATATCCTGGAGTGCTTATTTTATAAAGAATTGCACCACTGAAAAATATTTCTAGTCAACGAGATCTACAGAGTCACTATTTTTCAGAACATGCTATTATGGTATCAGATTCAATCCTTGTGATGATTTCAAATTCAGCATTTAAGATAAACTCTGACTTTCTCTTAGGTATGTGACCTCTAAATTCTGTTGCATTAACTTGGTCTTGGCCATACAATCTAGAAGACTTAAAAATTATCTCCAGTTAAAAATAAGCAAGCTTTATATTCGTCTTCTAAATTTAAAAACTGTAGGCCTAGCAAAATTAATATTATATTTTTGAAAGCAAAGCATGAATACTAAGAAAGATCTAAACTGTTAATGCTTTAAAAAATTTAATAAATTTAATCGCATGTAAATCTAACCATGATTTTACTCTGTTTTAAATTCACCTTAGGATAATTTCTTGGGATCAGAATTCTCTGTGGTTAGTTTCAGAACTTAAAGCTTTTTAGAGACTAAATCTTGTGCTTTCATCTGGATATCTTTATGTGAGGACTCATATGTGTATACATCTCAAGGTACCTCTCACAAAAATAATTGTGACCTCCTACACTCACGATCCCTGTGTCTTTTACTAGGGTCATGGTTTGGTCATGACATTGTCATCCTGTCCACTTTCTCAAAACCTATGCAGTCAGTCTTTACTTTTCTCTCTCTCAGAACCCTCAGCAATGGCTCAAGAAAAATGTGCTAATTCTACCACTTCAACAGTTCTCCTCCATTCCGTCCATCTTCACCACCAGTGCTTTAGTTTGAGGATCCCACCATCTTCCACATAAATATCACTCATGACTATAATGCTGGTTTGCCATTGTTTTAGTTTTATGTACATAGCATAGGTGAGAGAATTACTAGATATGCTTAATTTGGGAAAGCTTTTAAAAAGCTTTCCATCCTAGTTCTTTAGTGTTGGACCATCCCTATTGGGAAAGGAATGTTTTCCTACCTAAATATACTGCCTTGCCACTCAGAATAGCAATCCTTAATGGGTCCTGAGTTCTGCAGTCCTTTGATGGTGGGCATGGTGTGATGTTTCATCTTCCACCTTATTTCTAATTTGTGGAGACCTGCACACTTCTCTATGGGTCGCATAATCCACCAAGTCAGCCAAAGGCTGACAGACATTAAGACAATAGAGAGTATTTTTAGATGTAAAAAAAATTAAAAAGCAAAGGGTTGGAGGTACAGCCATGCTAGGACTTGGGCTTTCTCACTAGCTAGCAGCACCCAAGTTATAAATCGCTTAGCGGAAAATTAAGTTTCAGGTTTTTTTTTTTTTTTACCAAGCACTCCACCTTGCTTTCTTTTGCACTAGACACATTGCTCATTATTCTTGTCATAATATCCATTTTATTCCTTCAATAAATAATTATCTAATAAGCTGAAAGCACCTTTTACCCACTAGCTACTAGGTACACGTACCAACCTCTGAGCACACCATATCTTTCTCATTCCCAGGCCTCTATAATGCAGATTTCTTCTGTCAAGAATGAAATTCCTCCAACCCTCTACAATGGAGAAAATGCCAACCTAAGAATTGGTAAAAGGGCAAAGAACGTAGCTTAGTGGTAGAGCGCTTGTTCAGAATATACAAAGTACTGGGTTCTATCCCCAGCACATCAAAAAGAAAAGCACACCAATAAGAAACTCCTGCTATCTATAGGGATTTTTTTGTTTACTGTCTTATTTATTTATATCTATTATCTGAGTACAAAAAAACAGAACTGCTGAAAATGGCTACACAATAAATATTGAGTAAGTCACTTCAACAAACACTATAAATCAGCCCAAGTCTTCTGTTTAAGGTTGAAATCAACAAGTGTTCCAAAGCATATTTACAATTCCTCTCTCACTACCAAGGCTAAACAGACTCCTATAATATGGTAGTTACTCAACTCAACCATTTGAAATGGACAATGACAAGTCAGAATTTTAGGTAAAATATATATCCAATCTACTTCCCTGAGTGAGGAAATAGTCACAATTTCCAAAAAGGTAAATTTTTACAATGGTAACCACATTCTCATAGTCTACTCATGTGCTTCGATCATATACATTCAATTCTACTTTTTAACAAAATGGTTAAATTATTCAATAACAAGATCATAATGGCCAATGGGAAACCATTCTCTTGTTATGTGTCCTCACAAAGTCAAAATAGCTGAACTTACATAGGAGGATCTTCCCTAAAGTTAACTCATACAAGTTACAAACCCTCTTCTGTTACCTCATAGCTTCCTTTGGACACATCATTCTTTTGAGTCACAAAACTAATCTTTGTTTTTCAGAAATTGCATTGAAAAAGAACAACATTCCAAACTGAACACAGAAAAAGATGAATTCAAGAGCAAGCAAAAGTTTAAAATTCCAGGCTGATGAAAACTAGCACCATTATTCTCAATAGTATAGAAATGTCATGGGTTATATGATTTTTCTACTTTTAGTTTAGTATAAAATCAAGACAGCACAGGCATGACCTCACACTCGGAATCACAGAAGTATAATTTTTCTTCTTTATTGTTGGGACTCATAAAGGTACAACGTCCTAGCCACAGAGGATGGAAAAGCCAGGGATCAGATATTAAGAACATTCACTCAAATGTCCCCTACTTCTAGCCAGAGAAACTGAACAAACAACATTGTGATAGACATTCACGAATTCTAAACAGAGTCCACTGTCTTTAGGAAACATTTGTAACATTGACACCCAAGTTAGCAATGAAGTCTCTACTATATACCACTTATTCGATCACAGAACATAATCTCAATGTGAGCTCACAGAATCCTTTTTCGTTCACAGTTTTAGAGCTAGAGAACTGAGGAGAGACTGAGGGACTAAACCCTGGGCATCACGGCCAGTCCCAGAGTCAGTACCATTCCTCCCCACCCTCTTGCTTAGCTGTTCAAAACCTAAATCTTGGGGGCCGGGGATTTAGCTCAGTGGTTCTGGCACCTGTCTTGTAAGCACAAGGGCCCGGATTCGATCCCCCCCCCCCAGGTAACCACATACAATACTGGGCGTGGAGACTCACACCCAGCAGCAACCAGTACCACATACCACAGTGCCGGCATGGTGGCTCACGCCTGTAATCCCAGCACTCGGGAGGCAGAGGCAGGAGGATTGCTGTGATGTGAGTTTGAGGCTGAGCTCAGGGCCAGCCTCAACCACAAAACAGAGACCCTGTCTCAAAAACAAAATAAAAAAACCTAAATCTTCACATATCCATGTCCTTGTAGCAATTCTGCTCATCCTCATCCATGAGACATGAGCATCTAACAACTCATGCCTGTTTCCTTACCTGTCAGATTTGAACATTAATGCTGTCTCCACTAAGAGGACTTAAATTAATATACTTAATGTGTATTAAATGCTCAATGCATATGCATTTAAATATAAATAAAATAAAATGAAAAAAATTCTAGTTTTTCTCCACGTACTATTCCTTTATTGTTTACATATATGTTAGTGTGCTTTGCCATGCTTAAGTTTTGAATTCCTTGCAAATCTGCTTCCTAAACATACTTAGAAAAAAATGTAGTGGAGTTTATCGGCCAGACTGCAAAGGAGTTTTTCTTATGGCAAAACCCCACAGTCTGCTCTCAGTTTTGCCCTCAATTCTTGATAATGTTCACTCTTCAAAAGGAAAATAAACCTAACTATGTGCAAATCATTTAAATTCGATGGCAAACTATCTCACAGTTATGGACACCTAGATTTAGTTTAAATCAATGTTACTCAGCCAGTAGTAGGATTAATATGAATCTAACACCACAGTTACAAATACAGTCTTCTTACTAAGTCAGTGTTATTTATGAAGTTTTCTCTAAAATGGTCCCATATCTTTTTCAGGTTTCTCTTACTCCTCATCCCCAAGTTTAAGGACTCAAGTTAATGAGAAGACTTTTAAAGAGAATTTGACACAGGTTCAGTGGCATTAGCAGTCATATTTGGAAACATCAGAAGCCAAAATATCAGCAAATGACCATTTAAATTAACCATCTGAGTGCTCACTTTGGCAGCACATATACTAAATTACCCATTTGAAAAGTAAATACCTATCTGAGAAAGCATGTTCAATCTGCGACTTAAAGCCCCAGATGAGAGGATGAAAAGATTATGATTTCATGAAAACAATACAATGAATATTTTTTTTTCTAAGAACAGCAGTTCCAGAGATGTAGTTGGAAAGGCAGGACATAAAGTAATTAGAAGCCCGAGTCGCAGATAAAGAAGCGTTTGACGCATTCAAGGTCTGGGCATGGCTGACTTCCACTCATGTAGAGTGATGGACATTTCACTTTTGTAAAGTACCTGGAGGCTGAGGGTGTCGCCCGATGCTACAGTCTACACTGAGCATAGGCACTGCTCTGGGTTTAACCCCAGTGACACAAAACTTAAATGTGTAAGTATCTGGAGTGAAAGAAATGCTACTCCATGTGAAATTTCATCCTAAAGTGCAGGAATAGAGAACGACGCTGTCTTGTAACAGTAGTTGTGTGGTTGACAGCAACCGAGCAAGACACACTCTGGTAAAACTGTCACAATGAACCATGTGGATATGATTTAAAAGAAGAAACTTGATGTATTATCCACAGGATACCATTGTTGTTTTCACCGTCCTTGACTTCTCATGAGTCACTTATGAGTGCTTGTAACTCTGAAAATTCAAAGGTTAAAGACCATTTTCATCCCAGGATGTACGCTGAATTTCAGCTCATAGAACAATAATATGAGCTCTTTCTTTGTGGATTCACCATCTCTGGGTTTTGCAGTTCAGCAAAAAGAACCTGAAAATGTGTACCTACATTTTAAGTCCACAAGTACCCATGAGTATAGTTTCTTTAAGCAATGACACTACTTGAGGGGTCCGTCTCATGTAGAGGTGACCAGGGACACCTCACAAAACTAAGGTCTGATCTGAGGCTTTCTGTATAGAGAGACCTGCTGTATATTTAGTACTTTTAGCCAGAGGCAAAGAAGGAAAGAACCGGGAGAGAATACTTTCAGCTAAGTCATGTCTCTCAGGGATCCTATATGCTTCAATTGTGTGATGGAGACAAGCCAGCACTTTTGGTTGCTCATGAGCAATTCTAATCACTCCAGCACCCCATGGTAATGCAGACACATACTTGGAGTGCTTCCAAAGAGCTGTTCTCAATCATGCAATTGTCTCGATAATAGAACAATTGCATACTCAGCCCTATTTCAAGCATCCACTCTGCCATGACCACTAAACCTTTTGTTACAATATACAATGTTCTCTTTTATCTTGCATGTTAACATACACAGGAGGAAATGATAGACCATAATCAGGAGAGGGAAAGTGTGCTTTCTTATTTTTCTTAAGTGTGCTTAATATTTAAGAAAAGACTGGAAAAAGAACAGGAAGACTGCATTGAATGGCCAATAATCAAAAGACACGTGTTCATTTAAAAAAGTACTTAATGCTGCTGCAAGAAACCGCAGGGTGGATTATGACACAGGTAGTTAAAGCCATCAGGGAACGTGAGTTTTATCCTGAAATAGAACAAAGCTGTGCTTATGTTCGGGGAAACACCATGTGGGTAACCCATGAAATGCAGAGTATAATTACTGCTGGGGATGGTGTATCCATGTTTTCTCTCTTAAGTTTTTTATCTGAAGAACTCAAACAGCATTCCTTCAAAGCAGAAAGAATTCGTCTCACTTTGCAGGGAACCGTACTTTAAAAAAAAAAAAAAATCTTACGTGGTACTAACGGTTATCAAGGCAGAGTTTAAAAACTTAGAATCTCTCTACTTCCAGTTCCAAATGTGATACTTTGAACAATGTGAGCGAAATAACTGTACTGGATTTAAGTTCTAAAGATGCTGGGTTTTTTTATAAATTATTCAAGTCAAATTATATGGACCTGTTTGCTCCCAATACATAAGTAAGGATCTCAATAATGGGGAAAACAAACAAACAAACAAACAAAAAAAAAAACCACATGAGTTTATGAGGTTGAATGAGAAATTTTTAGTTTAAAATTCAATAGAAATACAACCCTTTGCCATTCACATAGTCCTGATAATGGACATTTGGATGGCCTAAGTCTCTGTTGCCCCTTTATCATACCACTTTTGCCATTTCAGGATTGTAGAGCACAGAGGTGAGGAGAGCTGAAGGAGATTCAGATCAGTACATGCTGATCTATTGGTAGTTCTGACAAGGCCCTAAGAGGTTCGTACCATTAGTTCCACAAACATTTATCAGATATGCACTATGTTCTAGGTTCCTGGCTTGAACTAGAGAGTGAGAATTCGGAAATGTGTTAAAACTCACATTGGATAAGCTGCTTACGGGGGACTCGGTCCTAATGCTGACTTGATACCTGTTCCTAAAGGTAACAGAGTCAGCAGCACACATTCTTTCACCTCTTAAAAGTGGAGTGGTGAAGAAAGCCTGTGGTGGGAGCTCAGAAGAGCCCCTCTACGCTGGCCAGGGGCAGTAAGAGAAGGTCCATTAAGCAATCTTTGCCTTGTGCTACGGATTCCAAACAACCAGCCCACTGCTTGCTGCATAAAAGGTAATAGATAAAAGATTTTGTAATTAATGTTCTAAGCAGAGTGAAGAATCCAAATAGTGTCCAAGGTCCTACTACTTTGAGCAGTTTAAACTCTCCTACTAGAAAGAAGAGACACAAACACATACAGGGAATAATAAATCAAAGAGTTTACAAAATAGAAACATTGAAAGTTTGTATGCAATATTTGTTTTAAGAGAGTAGAGGAAGGAAATATTGCGTTGGGCTGGATGTGGTTAAGGAGGCTTCGTGAAGGGAATGAGACTTTAAACGCTTCTTGTAGGATCACTGTAAGTTGCCTGTGTTGGAAGGATGGACAGGTCCTAAAGGGAATTCTCTGCCACAGGGTAGTGAGTGTCCTGCTTTGGCTGACCATCCGGAACAAGGTACTGGTAACCACGGCACTGAATGGTAGACCAGAGCTCTATTTAAGAGATTTTAAATCCCAGCATCAATGAACTTGAGCTAATGTTTTTAGGCAGCGTGATAGTGTAAAGATTATACCCTGGTGTGCGTGTCTGTGTATCAAACATGTAGGAACACCTTTATCCTCATAAAAGACATATCCTTTCACGCTTCTGAAAAAAATTTTTTCTGAAAAAAATTATCACTTTGATCTTTTACTGAGCACTTTTTAAAAAGCTTTATAGTTTGTAATAATTTTAGGATTTACCAAAGACTTAGAAAACATTATGGATAGTTTCTATCCATGTTTCACCCAACAAAGTTGTATTTTGGAAGTATCAGTCAGGACAATGATCAGTTAAGACTTCACTAAATCCAGGTATATGAACTTGTTTCTTTAGAGTGACTGAAAGTGGGTAATTTCCAAAACTGGATCTCCAGAAAACCTGACGGTCGTGGCAAAAATGACCAGGTTGTACTTCTGCCAAGTGCTCTGCCTCAGGGCTAAGAGCTGCATGAGGCATCAGCTTAATTCCGAGAAACATGAGCTTTGAATCTGGGGACTCGCCAAAGGGCAGTGGAGCTCGTCTGCCTCTGGCCACTCGTGAGCCCGTCACCGTCACCCATATGAGGAAGTGCCCTCTCACTCCACGCCCAGTCCCCCGGCTTCCCCACACACTGCTCTGGTCCTGGAAGACGGGCTGCTGTGGTTCGGCAGTTCAGCCACCTTGCAAAGGGATTTAAGAGGACGAGATCAGCTGAATGGCTTACTTCCTACCCATGGCATCTTGAGGGCCATCGCTCATGTCCCCTAGGCCCAAGCACATCCCTCTCAAGGATTCTATGTGTGGCTGAAGCATGTCACAATGCAAAGCTCAGGAATTAGGGTGAACGAAGCCGCCTTCAGAGTGAAGCTCTGCAGGCCCCAGTGCTCCGCGGAGGCAGCTGCTCCAGATAGGTGGTCCGGCCCAGCCTGCCAGGGTTCTTAACACTGGGGTTTGGGGCCGAATCACCAGAAAATAATGAAGTGCTATTTTCCTTTCTCTGCCATTATTCCTTCCTCTGAAACCACAGGGGAATAGGGGCTGTGCTCTTGAGGGGCCGTAGGTATTTCTGCTCCTCTGGCCCCCAAACCAAGTAACAGCACCCTGACCTGAACACAACCTTTACATTTGAAACCTTTGCTTCAAGTTGCATTCTGTTGTCTTGGTTCATAGTCAGCTCTACAAAGAACATCAGCTCCCTTCTCTTTCCTCTTATTACTATCAAAAGAAATAGGGTGCTACAGGGTTAATGCTGTGGCCTCAGAGTGGGGCTACTTAGCATGGTAGTGGCTTCCTGATACAAGGAGGGATTCAGCTCCCCCTCCCCGTCATCTTGCCTTCTCTTTGCACTTATCGGCTTCCTCACAGGCCGTCCTCAGCCACACCACCACGCAGCAAGGAAGCCCTCGCTACATAAGCCCTTTATCTTGGACTTCTCAGTCTTCCGAACTTTGAGGTAAATAAACTTTTCTCTAAATTACCCAGCCTGTGGCATTCTCTTATAACAGTACAAAATGCACTGACCAGCAGGTGTATTTTCTTTTCTCATAGGAAGAACTCAGTCAGCTGTTTGTTGCAGTCTCAACCCTTTTCCCCCTGCAGCACTACTCCTGAAGCCAAGCTATGGAAACAACCCAAGTATCTGAGGAGAAGAGTACATAGAGAAGATATGGTCGATGTCCTACAATTACATATAATGTAGCCTTCAAAAATGAATTTTATCACTTGTTATCACACAGGCGAATCCAGAAGACATTACACTAAGTGAGATATCAGATGCATGAAGACAAATTCTGTACAGTATCACTCACATACGGAATCTAAAAGCTAAACTGGCAGGAAAAAAAAAGAACAGAAAAAGTTGTTACCGGTGTCTGGAGCAGTGCAGTCAAAGGATGTCAAAGGGTACCAATGTCAGTCAAAGGGTACAAATTTCATAAGATTAAAAAAGAAATTCTAGATATAAGATCTAGAATCCAGTTTCTAAATTCTAATATACAATATGATGGCTATAGTTAATAATACTATACTATACAGTATACTTTAAATTTCCTAAAAGAACAGGCTTATGTATTCTCATCACACTCACAGAAAAGGCCAACTGTGTGCAAGGATGGCTCTGTCTACCAACTTTACCAAGGTGATCTTTTCATAATGTCTACATATATCAAAGAAAAGTATATGTATGATATATACATACAAATACAAACAAGTTGATTTGTCAACTATACCTCAATAAGGCTGGAAAAAATGTTTTCAGGATCGCTTATTTCATGAATAGGCAGAATTCTCCTGAACACTTACATATCTCAGTGCTTTGAAAAGGATATAGGCTTTACATTAATCAGATATTTTGAACGTGTGACTGATAGTAGTCCTCAGAACACCCCCTGCATCTGTACTGAAGCACCCGGAGGGAATCCTTGCAACGAGGAGAACTTGCCTACTCCTCCCCCATAATGACGAGAGCAGAGGTGAAAATGAAGTGAATTATTCTGAGAAGGCTGATTTTTGCCTCAGTTTTAAAGAAGAACTTGTAGGACATTTTGTTTATAAATCATACAACTAATTTAAAACACTTAAATGTAATAATGTAAATTTTAAAATCAACAATACATATATCTAGTAAAACTTTAAAGTAAAAAAAAAGACAGAAAAATTACCTAACACTTGATTCACATTTTTTTGATTCATATTTTTAGAGCAGGAAAAATACACTCAAAAAGCTGTCTCTCTCTGTTTAAAAAAAAAATCTGTTTGCATGTTTGTGTCTTGAGTATCTCTTGCTGTGGCAACATCTGACATCGAACTACCTAAGATCAACTGGGAAGTCAGAATTCTTTGCCAAACATTTGGAAAGCAATGTTACATGTAGTATTTAACCCACAGTGATGTTTTTTGACCTTATAAATCATGAATTCTCTAAAGAAAATTTCAAAGTTGAGGGGCCAGGGATATAGCTCAGTGGTTCCAGCGCCTGTCTTGCAAGTACAAGGACCTGGGTTGGATCCCCGGTAACCACATAACAATACTGGGCGTGTAGACTCACACCCAGCAGCAATCACTACCACGTACCACAGTGCCGGGCCTGGTGGCTCACGCCTGTAATCCCAGCACTGAGGAGGAAGAGGCAGGAGGACTGCTGTGATGTGAGTTTGAGGCTGAGCTCAGGGCCAGCCTGAACTACAAAGCGAGACCCTGTCTCAAAAAAAAGAGAAAATCTCAAAGTTGATAATCAAGGAAACCAACTGATATCCCATTATATTACGCTAGGTTTGGAATATTTCCATTGTGTGAAACTTCACATAAGTAATAAAAAGCAGAACAGACAGGAAATTACACATTTTAATGACAATAATAGCACATGGTTCTATGCTTCCTACCATTATAAAAAAACAATTACTAACATTAGTCTATCTCCAAAATATATGTGTTGAATGAATGCTTTGAAATATACTAGCATCACAACAAATAACAGTATGACAGAAAGAATTTTTCAATCCTTTTGCAAATGCATTTTAGCCAAATTATTGACTTAGAGAATTATGATTTTAGAAAATAAAATAACCAATCATCCAACCCACTGGATAAATTCCATTTTTAAAAGGTAATCACTAAAATAGTCTCCAACCTATTAAGAAGGTACTTTCTGGAGTTTAACATCAATCAATTTCTTCTGCCCAATCTACGACTCTGGTAGCAATTTACACTAATTTATTTTGTTTACTTTCCTTTAGAAGATGAGCTATAGCTGAACATCCTTCTTACACGGAAATCTAATTTACTTAGAGGCTGTTAAGTCAATATTAAGATTCTTCCCCAGTCAAAACAACACCTAAAAAAAAAAAAAACTATCCCTGCACCTCTCCCTTTGCTACATACACTGCCAGACTCCAGATTTTGAATCATCTTGGTTTGTCATCTGTGATATCTCTTCCCAGTTTTTTCATGTTCCTCCTAGAATGTAGGCATTAAAATGAAGTCATGTCTCCTTAAATAAATAAGACCAATGCTGAACAAAGGGGAAGTATTATTCTCCATTGATTTATAACACCTCCTTTCTTCTCCCCACCCCAGCAACACTGTATTGATTTACCTCTGATCCCAGGTATTTCATTAAACATTGTGCTATGCTTTTTAAAATCTTCTTAATCAAAGCCCCCTAGTGCTGAGATTAACTTGAGCCAGGGACTGTGATATCATTCACATCCCACTTCGTTCTCTTTAGCCTTGGCCTTGCATTGTTCTTCTAGACTGCATTTTATTGTTTATTCATTGTGTTAATGAATGCTAAAATACAGGAGGTGACACCACTGGCTAATTTACTGTCATTCAGAGACTAGCAAACTTATTCTGAAATCTACCTTCAAAATTGCTCTAAGAGTCCAAGCTCAAAACCAAAATTAATTAATTCATATTGTTTCAACCTTTTAATATAGCAGTAGGGTTTTGTTTTTAAGTATCTCACATTTTATAACACAAGCCAGATTAGAGATTGTATCATCTTTTAGTGCAAACTTATTTCAAGCATTATCTGACATTTTGTGTCTACTTCACAGATATTCAGGAAACTGAACAGCCGAATGAGCCCGTGGCCAAATTCCTTCCTCAAAACAGAATGAAGTCAGGAATAGAACCAGAACTTTCCTAACATTCTACGCTGCATCACGTTTGAGGGTCACATCATCTGTTATTTAAAATAAATTCCATAAAATTCGACTTAGCACTGAGTCTCGTTCACTTTAGAAAGTAAAGAAACATGTTTACACATATGCTACATTTTTAAGTAGGAGCAATCCATGAAAAGACAGAAGTCTAGTTCTATGCGGGGCAGGCTTTATGTACTATGGTACACTTGGCCAGTAAGTCTGTATGAGCAGACTACTAGAGCAGAAATGCAGTTACAAAAGTCATTCTGAGGTACAAACTTATTTTCAAGGAAAAGCTATTCTTCTAAAGAAATTACATTACAAAAGTAGGAGCCACTGAGGACATTTGGTAGTCCAGTGAGTCTAGGCAAATTGAAAGGCCTTAATGGTTCTTCTTCATAGATGCCTTTCTCTCCTCCATCCATCGCTCCTTTTTGCATAGTTTTCCACTAAAAATTATAGGCAGAAATTAATGAACATTGTACATGGTGTTCTCGAGTTGCATGATAATTTTTCAAAGGCATTGTGTGATGGCTTATTTTGCTCATTTGTCTCCCTCATCTTGTTCCATATTTCTGAATATGCATATGTGACCGGAAGCAAAATGATCTTATGCTTAAACGGAAGCAAAATGATCCTATGCTTAAACCACAAAAAATCCACTAGAAGTAGGCCCCTGCCGTGTGTTTATCAACATGAAGATTATTTATCCAAGAGACTGTGATTTTTTTTTTTTAAGGTGTTTTTGAGACAAGGTCTCACTTTGTAGTTCAGGCTGGCCCTGAGCTCAGCCTCAAACTCACTTCACAGCAATCCTCCTGCCTCTGCCTCCCGAGTGCTGGGATTACAGGCATGAGCCACCACACCCAGCACTGCGGTGTGTGGTACTGGTTGCCATTGGGCGTGAGTCTCCAGCATGGTATGTGGTTGCCGGGGAATCGAACCCCGGCCCTTGCGCTTGCAAGACAGGTGCTGGAACCACTGAGCTAAATCCCCGGCCCTGTGATTTTTAGATTTAAAGTAACATGGATTCCACACTCAGGCAAGAGCCCTGACGTAGGAGCACTGAAAGTTGGAACCCTACTTGGCACACTTAGCCAGAGCCTGTCTCAAAATCACACATTTTAAAGAGAGCTGAGGTGTAGCTCAGTGCAAAGGGTTAGATTCAATCCCAAATGCCACAAAAGAAGCAATGACTACTTCATTAAGGCTTGATGCTCAAAACTATAGCTCTCATTGTAGAAAATAATTTTTAAATAGTAAATGCTTTCTTAAAATATCAATTTTTATTAGACATCAAAACTATCAATAAAATTTTAAATTTATTTATCTCTAAAAATATCTCACCTACGCCCATAGTTTTATCTTTGGGCTTTAAGACTTCATCACTGGCTTACTTCTGTTGATTAGAAATACCTACGTTGGAGGGGACATAAACCCGAAGTCCCTACCTGGCTTTCAAAGGCCACCACCATCCACCCTCACTGGCCACCTAACCTTGTTCCTTCCTTGCCCGCCCACGTGTCCTAGTTGAACTACTGCAGGTGCTTCCAGGGTGACCTACTGCCTTGTCTGCGTCTTCTCTAGTTCCTCCCACTAGCAAGAATGTTCCCATTTTTCCGTAGGCTTCTTTGTAATCCACCTAGTGTTAAAGTCTACCTTCTCTTGCAAATAATCTTTGCTGGCATCCCTGGAACCCCTTTCTATGTTCCTCACTGTGCCAACTCGATCGTATCAGTTCTTTGACACTGACCTCGTTGTCCCCTCTCTTTCCCCCTATTGCAGCCTCAGTGGCTTCAGGGCCTTTGCACACACTCTTCCTTCAACCTTAGAAAGGCTCGTGTCCCTCTCTGCTTGCAATTATTTGTGAATGTCACATTTCCTCACTTCCCTATTTAATTTTAGAACCCCAATCACATGATTTTCTATTTTTTATCCTTGCTATATTTTCTTTCTGTTGCACTGAATTTCTGGATTTCTATTTCATTCACTATTGGAACCCCAATCTTAGAATATTATGTGAGCCCATGAAAACTCTACATATGTTCTGAATAAGTTATATAAATGTACAAAATATTAACTACAATCTAAGTGCTGGACAAGTTTAGAAGTTAAATGATGACTGAAATATATATTTTATATGCTTAACACTCATAACACCACATAAGAAAGATGATCATCTCAGTGTTATCACTACCACTAGATTATCATCACCATCTCAACTTTGTAGGAGACACATTTTGCAGAGTCCCTTAATCAGACATAAGTCACTGGCAAGTCATGGTGCTGGGAACCAAGACTTCTTGCTACAAAAGCACAGTATCTTTGTGCCTCATATCTTTTTATTCCCCCTAAGTGTTCTTATATTCATTCTATCCTTAACACAAATTATTGGCCAATCACTACAAACAGTACATTTATTTATAGAATATAAGATCTTTTTATAAAGAATTGGAGATGATTAGCTTTAGATCTTCCTTTCATTTCATTAGAAGAAAAGAAGGGGAAGAGAAAGAAAAGAGGAAAAAGGAGGGGAGGGTGAGGTGGAAGAGACAAGAAGAAATGGGAAAAAATAGAAATTACCTGTATTACTGCCATTTGCCAATCAACATTAGAGGAAAGAAATAGAAACCCCAAGGCTGGGTTCTGGTGTCTTCCTAGAAATTATCAGCCAAGAAAATCATCCTGAATTGTCTTGAACATGAAAATAAGTCTATGCTAATTCTAGGTACTTCAAACAGAAAAGCAGATTTAAAGTGTCTAAAAGCATCTGGGATCTGGAGCCTGGTTGAGGGTCAAGACTCCCCAAGGTGGGTCTGAGATGAAGCGTACAGCTGGGTCCGATGCTCCTAGGGGAAACAAGGAAACCAGTGGGGGCTGCACAAGTGACATCCATGCCATCCGCACTAGTGTGGTGCCCAATATCAGTGTTTATTGGTTGGTTCCCCTGTTGTCATGCTTGTCAAAAATCTTGAAAACGCCCCCTAAAACTAGTATTTATTAATATGCTCCATACATACCAGATGCTGTGTTGAAAGCTATCATAGATTAACCCATATGATCTTTACAAAAACTCAACAAAGGAAAAGCTCTTAGCCTCTTCTTCCTACCAGTGGATCAGTAAGAGAATGACAAGCAGCACTTCCAGTTGCACAGCAAAGCTCCTCACACTCTTGGCTTGGCTGCTGCAAGACACTGGCTCAGCCCTCAGCCCTCCACAAGACTTCTAACAACAGCAAAACGGAAAAAGTACTCTTAACACAAATCTGAACATTTTTGTGCAAATTCTTAGATGCCAACCCTTCTCTTCCTTCTCAACACTTGTCCTCCCGGGGAAATTCACTGATGCCATGAGCTGACTACTACTTATGCCGGTAATCTACGGCCCAGAATCCACCAAGGTAGGAACCAAGTAAATGTTTATGGGGGGGAATAAAAGAAGGAGTGAATGGGATGAAGGGAAAACAGTACTTTTCCAGTACATAAGTACCTTGGACTAAATCTAGGCTTAGGCAAATTACATATTTGTTGTTAAATTTAATCATGTAAGAGTTGCCAGACAAGTTAAAATTTCAAAAATGTTAAATAAGAGTACACAAAATAAACTTTAATGAACCTAGCTGACTTCTTCCAACTTAAAGTGGGAAAGAAATCAATCCATAGAAAGAAAAATTTTAATCTACTTAAGTATGGAAACTTACTTTTATAATTTTCTTAACCTCACAGACATTTTCAAAGCAGAAAGCCCCTCAACTGGGAAGGCCATGCCCATCTCTCCTGGACAGGGCTCCGTGCAATCCGGCCACGTGTGTCCACAGCAATCCCCATCTGATGGCTCGGGCTTTGGGCTCCGGTGCTGACACTGTGTTAGTTTCCATATATTTTATCTTATTGGACTATCCCACTTCATCAACCTCACAACAAATTTAGACAGTAAAAGAGTTATTTAATAATAAAACAAAAAGACCTTAACAACATTTTTCTGAAAATAAAATCATTCCTCCTTCCATCTATGGCACCCACATACTTTTTCATATACAAGGTTTTAAACAGCTATATTAAAACCCTATGCTAAAGTTCTCCTGTCCCTAAAGGAAATGTTCCAAAACTAATCAAAAAGGGGGGGGGGGGAAAGAAAACAAAGAAGGATTTTCTTACTTCCTCCTTTCTCCTTAGGCTCAAAATAATGTCTAACAAAGACGAGAATGAAATTTCGTTTTAATTTCAACTGAAGCAAATGTTGTAATTGTGTTACTGCACATCAACAGGAAACACGATTACTCATCCATTCCACTGAGATGTCTCGGATGGGAAGACTCGACACATTTTCTCCCTTCTTACAGGACCCTATGTGATGAGATGAAATTTCACAAATTCCAAAATACATTCACGATATAGGATTTTAAAATTCAATTCCTTGGTCCGTCACTTTAGTTTTAAACAGCTTGTTTATCTTCTTCCTGCTAGCAGCAAATGCAGTGTAGAAATGAAAACCAGATTTCTTTATGTGGTGAATTTCATGTGGTTTCCACGTTTCTCCTGGCAGCAGTTTTCCAGCAGACATCCATCTAAAAAGCTCTTCCTTGAGTGCTTTTTAAGGAGGATGGCATCTTTTGTGGCACATTCTCAGCACTCTTAAATGTGCAATAGCCTATGTCTTTGGGCATTTGCCAGTACGGCTTTAAAGTGTTTGTAAAGATAAACAAGGATGACATCATGTAAACTAAAGAGGTGATTTTTAGTGGTCTTGATTTTTACTTAATAAGGATTCTCTTTTCTTTAGCTCTCCCCATTCCAAAAAAAAAAAATCTCAGTTTGATGGATTTGTGTTTATTCACTAGATTCCATTTGGGAAAGTGCTGTGAGGTACCAGGGGTAGTGCAGGGTCACTCCTGGCCTCCAGGAGTTGGTAATCAACTTGGAAAGATAAGCAATAGATCCTAAAATAAATCAAAAACCAGTTTTTTTTTAAAAAATATCAGCATATTAGAAGCAATAAATAGGTGAATGATAATAACTATATGAACCATGTGGAAACATTTGATATGCACTTATCCCTGAAGCCATGAGAAAGTTGTTTTCAAATAAAATAGTCAGATCAATATATGCTCCCACCATTTGATTTCCTCCTTTCTGAAGATGTTTAATGTTTTGTTTAGGGAAAAAAATAAAACCCAGTGTAAAGCCATTTAACAGTGTGTGTGTGTGTGTGTGTGTGTGTGTGGTACTTGGGACTGAACCCGGGGCCTTCACTCTAAGCCCTTTTATTATTATTTTGAGACAAGGTATTATTAAGTCACTAAGTGTGTTTGAACTCAAGATCGTCCTGCCTCAGCCTCCAGAGGTGCTGAGATTATAAGTGTATGCCCACCACACCCAGCTTCCTGCTTTTAAGCAATGCATACACAGCATTAAATTTGTCTGACTGAAAATTTAAGGGGAAGTAAAATCATGAAGAGTCAAACATATTTTTATTTACAATCAAATCCCATTTCTAAAGAAGGAATAGGTAGAACAGAGGAAGCTACCAGATCAGTATTACATGAAGATGAAGAAACATGGGAGAGGGAAGATGGGATAACAGAAAAAAAAAATGAGCAGAGAAAAAGAAAAAATGAATAAACCTATGTTACTCAATGCTTTTTATCACTTGATTGAAGCACAATGTGCAAAATTAACACATATGGTTGCCTTTTGATTAAATACTTTGTTAATGCTTGTTTTTTCCCCTGATGTTGCAGGGCACCATGAAAGTCATGAAGGGTAACAATGTTGTGTGTCACCACACTGTCACCTCCTCCCCACAGCACTGCCATGACAAGTCTCCAAACTGTAACAGAGTATTTTGAAAGCCTCTCAATTCACTTCGCCCGCGTTATTTAACCTGGCCTGCCAGCCTCTTCTGAGTTAGGTGTCTACGCCACTGGACAAATGGGAAGTGACAGAGCTCCTTCTCTTGTGTCTCAGTTGAACCAGAAAAAGCAAAAGTTTCATTGAACTTCGAACAAGTGAAACTTATTTGACAATGAAGAAAGTTTAAAATTAACTGTAAAAAAATAAATCCCTGAACATCAGCTATCCTAGACATTGAAAGTATTTTCACTGTGAAGGTTAATTTTAAGCTTCTATTTCACAATCACACACCACATTGGTAAATAATGAGAAGTGTATTATGAAAATTACCTTAAATAGTTAGAATTGTTTTAACATAGACTTTCTAAATAGTTTCTGTCAGCATACATAAACACAAAACAATTCACCGAAACTTTCCTGTATTAAATATGAGTGAGACAGGCACCATGACAATTGTAGTTTTAAGTACAAGAGAATTTTATTCACTCAGAAAACCTCACACATGCATATACAGGATAAATGCATTCAAAATAGTATAGGAATGCAGAGGAAGAGCATTCATCTAAATAATGTGAATCTACAGCCCACAATCTACATAAAATTAAATTAAACAATAATAAAAAGAGTCAACATTAACATGTATTGGATCTGATCTAACTCTAAGACTGACTAATACCAACTATCTTTGTAATGTGAATGCTAAGATGGAACCAAAATTAAGGTTGCTTTATGCAATAGATAAGGCAAAGTGTACTGGAAAATCAAATCCCATGAGCTTTCTTATTCTTTGTTAAAAGTTTAAAAAATATAGACTATTTTCCAAAACTTAGCTTATGAAACATGGGGTTAAAAATGTCACCATCTAAGACCACTGGAAAGGGAGGGGACGGCCACTTGCTCAGAGTGGCTTCACTATTGGTAAAAGCAGTTACTTCCGGAAAAGTCAAAGGACTCCTCTTAGAACATTTGACCCTTGCTCTTGTATTTTCAGAAAACTTGAAAAACTAGACCAGCAGCAATTAGCAAGCTCCTTGGTGATAACCAGATGGCACCCTGAAGAGTCCCAGTGCAGGGACATTAACCCAGGCAGCAGCCCTCCGGCTGGCACACACACTGGGCACACAGCACAGCAGGCTGCCCAAACAATCTCTAGGCGAGGAAAAAAATTCGCTAAAAATCTACTGATTCTCCAGCAAACAAAAATAAGTATCATTTCTAAAGCAATTATTATCGTTTTTGGCCAAAGGAATCCAAGCTAGTTTGTTATTTACAGTTTAAAGTGAAAATGAAATGAAGTAAATTACACCAGGGGAAAGCATTTTGTTAGGGCGTAGAAAACTGAGAATAAACTGAGTGTTCCTCAAACAGAACAGAATCTCATGGTAAACAAAGTGTGTGTGTAGCTTGTGTCAGTGACATCTGCCTATGTGGAAACCAACCCCCTTAAAATATTGCATTTGCAAAACTACAAAGGTTTTTCTTCCTAAGATTCTTTTGTTCACCTTCCATTGTTGTGAAAGTTTGAAAAGAGGCATAACTCTTTTTAAAACTAACATCTAAGCACTGGGAATTTAGCTCAACGGTTCCAAAGCCTGCCCTGCAAGCACCGTCCTGAATTCAATTCCTGGTACCACATAGCAGAAAGAAAGAAAGACAGAAAGAAACTCTAACATCTAAGTTGTTTTTTTTTTAAACCCTCACTTTATATGCTCTAGCCTTAAAAACTAAAAGCAAAATCATTCATTTCAATGTTGATAATTCTCATATAGACATGATCTGGTCTACTATACACATACGCACACACATACACATATGGACTTATATACTCATACACACAAATGCACATATGCATATGGTGCACATATATCTTAGAAAGATACATGACTAATACTCATTTGTAACGTAACCACAGTATGTATTCATATATAACATATCCTTCACACATATATCAAAAGCAGACAAACTCAAGAAGGGTTCTCCAGAGGGTACTCAAAGCTTCCACGCCGTGTTTGAAATCAATTCTGTTATTTTTCCTTTCAGAATCAAGCGTTTTCTTCTAGTATAACTTGTTGCCATTCTTATGGCTGATTTATCTACCTCGCAAGATCATAAAAATGCGAGGAAAACAACACACTCTTTCCGAGTACTGCGTTCAGTCGCCGGTGACTGACTGAAAGAGGCCGGACCCTGGCCTTGGAGCATCCGCCGCACGAGGGAGGCCGACTCTGGGTCTGGCCATTCACAGCTCTCCTAACATTACTCTCTCAGCCCTCAGAAGAAACCCGTTCTGCAGGTAAGGACGCCGGAGCTCAGAACAGAAAAACAGTTTGCCAAAGAGCCTAAGCAGCCGTGAGGCCGTCTCCAGCCTAGTTGGTCTGGTCCCAAATCTCCCCGGCCCCGCCCTGCTGCACTTGGGCTGCTTCTACTGCAAGCATGGAGAAACCTCACCTTCCGGGGATTGAAGCACATCACGTGTGCGGGTTGGCATAAAACAAGTACACAAAAACATACATTAAAGAAATAAAACAAACCTCTAAAAGTGGAAAATAGTACTCCCCCGGTGCATTTATATTGCAGTCTCGAGTGACAAGCACACTAGTCAACCCTGAATGGTAAATTGAAGACCTTTTACCGGTGGATTCATAATATGTTCTTACAAAGATACATGATTAATACTCATTTGCAGCATGTAATTAACCTTTCAACATGGACCAAGTATATAGCAAGTGCTTTTCTTTGGTATGTAAAGTGAATTTCCACCGTGAGTCGAATAAAAATATTTTAATATGGTCTCACATGTCCCTGGAAACATCAGTAAATTCTCCAGGATGGAATAGAAATGAGGGGCCAGTTAATGTGTCTACAACATATGCAACTTGATCGACTTATGTTGGTTCAAATCCTTTTAAAAATTCATTTATTAGTTATGTTTCCCCTTTTGCATATTCCAGAGTATTATAAATCCTAAAATAAAGACAATGTGCCATGACTCATGCAAGTGTACCTGTTATTACTAAAGACTCCGACCTTCCAAAATGACCCATTGCATAACTCAGGTGCTGTATTCTAAGTAAAGCACAACGCTTCCCCGCACACATATATCTTCTTGTAGCTAATGTGCTTAACTTGCCTAATCCACATAAAAGCCAAAAAAAGTAGTTTCTGATTCTCTGTGTGTGTGTATGTGTGTGTGTGTGTGTGTGTGTGTGTAGCACTGAGAACTGAACCCAAGACCTTCACACCAAGTTACATCGCCGACCCTTTTTTATATTTTATTTTGAGGCAGAATCTCACTAAGTTGCCCAACCAGGACACAAACTTATGATCCTCCTGCCTCAGTCTTTATGTACAGCACATATATTTTTTTTTTCATTGAGAGATCATACATGCTCACTTCTGAGGTACAGTAAACGTGTCATACATACATACATTGCTGATACCAAACGATGTCAAGACTTATTATTTTAAATTCATCAGTGATGCAAGGACACCATGTTTCTCTTGCCCAAGTGAACCAGTGCTGGTTTTAAAGTCTGATTGCAATGAAGAAGTCAACAGGAGTTTGCAGTACATAGGATTAACACAACACCCAACAGCTTGGGAGGGCAGAGGCAGGCAGCAGACGGTGGCCCTAGTATGCTCTCGCTTAAAAGCCACCTAAGCAGCCGAGCAACAGTCCTCCAGCTCCTTTGTTTGCCTTCTCCTAAAGATTCCAGGACAGCGTTTCAAGATCATGCAAGTCATAAATCATTTGTTTACCTTCGCTGACTGGTATTCCATAGAGCTAGAGTTTTTCAAGTTTGCCTGCTGTACGGATATATTATGTTTCAGAATAGCTTCTCTGCACGCCAGTGGTTAGTGAAACTCCAAGACGTAACCTTATCTCCTCTACTGATTTGAGGAAAGAATGTTCATAAAACATATACTGCTTTTTGTTAGGAGCTGATTTCTAAACAAACAGACTCGGTTATGGAAATTCTAGAAAGAGGAAAAACAAAACACACATTCATACATGTGTGTTTTAAAATCAGTCCTTGCCTTTTGTAAGCTTTTCAAAGATTATAAAATCAGTTACACTAAGTTTATGATTTATAGTTGTAACTTAACTTCTCTTTCAGTCACTGAAGGAAAATCTTCCCTCCTCTGGAATATCTGCTCTATTTTGCAGCCTGGCGTGCTTCTCTCCTCAGCAAGGCCCTTCCTTATAGCAATTAGGAGACAGCCATTTGTTTTGAAAGTCAGACAAAGAAAAAAGTAGAAAGCTTTGCTACAGTAAATCTCCCATTCCCCTGGGCTCTAACAAACTACAACATGCTGGAGATCAGAGGACTGCATTGCCTCCAACGACATAAAACAGTGCTAATTCACAAAACACAATGCTAATCTAAGAGGGGCTATCTTCTCTAATTTGCAGTGAACTGAGGTCAACTAGATTTTTATCCGAGCTACAAACTAGGAAGCAGAAAACAGCAAGAAAGGAAATATGACAAAGTGGTTGGATCCTGCTTTTAACATGAGAGTGTATGACCCACTGCTGCACAGGATGCGTTCAGAAGATTAGAAGGCCAAAAATAAGCAAGGAAATGTGGCTAGCCCAGTTTTCACATTTATTTCAAAAAAAAGAGCATAACCTGATTCATAGGCACAGTGTATCTATGTAAATGTAAACATCGCACTACAATTTCCACTTAAATTCCTAAGTTATTATGATAAAGTTCGATCAGAAACCATTTGCATACTAGTTTGCTTTTCCTCACTCTTTTATCAGTTAGCTAAATGGCCTTCTCTGAGCCAGTCAAACAAATTCTATCTGGGGAAAGAATCAAATATGTGAAATAACAAATAATGCTGATAATATTTCAGTACAAAACTGCAACACAGCTGAGCATGGTAACCCACACCTGTACTCTCAGCACTAAGGAGGCTGAGGCAGGAGGATTACAGCAAGTCTGAGGCCAGCCTGGGCCCCATAGTGAGTTCAAGGCCTGCCTGAACTGCATAATGAAACTCTGTCTCAAAATAAAACAAAACAAAAATAAACTATGACAGAGCAACAACTAAGTGATATTTTAATAACAGGAAGTATTAGCATTATAAGATTTCAGTAGGGGAAGGTGCCTTAGTAAGCTGAAAATATGCTTTTTTTATGAAGCGGAAAAAACTGAGTTTTATTCCCTATAAACACAAGATAATATGTTCAACCTCTCTAAGATTTGATCCAACTCTCAGTAAAATGATGTCTTGATTATAGGGTTACTGTATGAAACTAAGACATAATATGTGAAAGGATTTCTGCAAATAAATCTATAAGTAATCTATAAGTAATCTGCAAAGAAACTATAAAGTGACCACTGAGAAACTAGCAAAAAGAATTACATTACTAATTTTGGAAGGTAGAAAGTGTTCAAAGGTTAACAGAGATTAATTTATGTTTCCATATTTTTCTGCTGTTGGGACTTTAATAACACCTATATACTGATCTTGTTATAAAATAATATTAAAGCTACTCAAGTATTACCTGGTATCTGGATATCACACATTGGATATAAACACTAGTAACCTTATTCCTACATAGGTACAAAAAGTAAGTCTTAGTTCTGGTTTCAATCTGGGAATTTCTAAAGTCATAAAATATGCCAAGCTTTGGAAAAATAATCAATTGAAATAAGTTTTTTTTTTGCACAAATTTTTCAAATAGAGCAAATCTCACAAATACCCAAAATAATCCATTGATTCAGTAATCACTCTGATAGATGGCTTTTGAAGTAAGCAATCTTAGTTCACTAAAGTCAAATCTTAGCCAGCAAAACTTTGCTTTCTAGGGTCCTATACAATCCAGGCAATTTTGTAGATGCAAAAAAAGTCTTTAAACCAACTTCAGATCAATGCCAAGGTCTTTCCATGATGGCATGGTTGACCTTTGAAACTAAACTTGAACACAAGTTGCTAACATGTAAGTGAAGGCAGGACTCAGACCTTCTTACTCTGTATCCTTTGTCCTTGATATTGTGACCAACTTATGAGTAAGTGAGAATAAATGCTTCCTAAAGTACTCTGGAAGAAATATAATTCTAAAAGTATTAGTCAACTGAAGCCAGATGAGATAGGCCTACATGCTAAAGTAAATAAAGCATGTATAACTCTTTCTGGAGAAACCCACTTAGCATGATTCAAAAGTGTCAAAGACAAGTGTAAACATGAGGCCTTCACTACAACATCACAGAACCATGAATAGAACATAGATAGAACCATTGGAGAGGTTATAGTGAATGAACTGAGATGAAATCACGAAGTAGTCTTATCAGAACTACCTTTCACCTGCTTTAACAAAAATTCCAAATGCTTTTGTTTTTCATATAATATAAATCTATTCATTAATTAAGTTATTAAGAGACAGTTTCTTGCAGGATTGTCCATATGCAACTCAGACTTATGATCCTCTTACATCAGTCCCTCATATCCTGGGACTGTGGGTGTTACCACCAGGCCCAGCTCTGTTTGGTCCAGGCCTGCAATGGTGGATTGCTGGCTCATAGCTTTTCCATGATGATTTAATCAATAAATATATAGATACCTAAGAAGGATGCAATTAGTATCCACTTGTAGTCATGTTTAGCCACACTTGCACTGATTCCTACATGCTATGGGGAAAGGAAAAGGAAGTTGAACTATACTGGCGTCTTCAAGCATTTTGGGCTAGACCCTGAAGATATAAGCACAGAAGGAAGATTATAGTGATATGAAGTAACTTCTCTAGTTTCCACTGGTGATTTTAAATCTCTCTATGAATGATACACTTCCTGCTCATTTCTTTGTTCCATCATAAGTTTCTAGATAATTCATTTTCATAATATTCAACTTCCTTACAAGCTAACCAGGCCTTGTAATCATTTTTGAACTCTTAGGTGTATGTTAATTTAGAATAAGCCATTTTATGAAAACCAAATGCTTTAAACCAGTTCTCATTTGAAGTATTTTAAAACATTCCACCCAATGTATATTAAAAAAGGTATGTTTTTCTACTTCTAAAAAGAATCTCAAAGGGCCAGGAGAAATGAATTGCTTTGGCTGCAGTTCTTGAAACAATGCTACATTTCTTAGTTTGGTCAGTCGAATTAAATTTGGAAGCTACCTAAAAATTTTCCCACAGCATGATCTCTGTCTGGAGAGCCAATTAATCAAGCTCTTGTTTGAAGCGACTCTAACATTAATCAGAGATCTGTGGAGGGGAAGTCAGAGAACTTCACTTTCACAATATTCAACAATATCATAAAGAAAAATAGTCACAGTGGTGCAGGGGAGAAAAGTGAGTACCAGGGGTCTAGTATCTGTAACCTTTGGTCAAGCCAGTACTTGGCAGATTTCAACGGCTTTCCTTAGCTAGAGATAAAATTAAGTGGTACAATACAGTGCAAACAAAACAAAAGTCCTAAAACGGTCGAGAATGACCAGTGAAAACAGTGTTACACCCAACAGCATGCATCTCCCAGCAGTGATTTGTTAGGAGACCAGTCATCGCCGCATTGTGGGTGCCTGAAATCAAAGCTTTAAAGTTTCTTTAGGTAAAGCTATAGCACGGCATTCCAAGAGCGGGCCAGCATAGCTGAGGGAAACTCGGAAGGCCACATGTGGAACTAATTACTCATGTAGAGGCCATGACAAAGAACATTTCTCCAGACTTTTCATGGGGGCTTCACTTTCAGGAAGTTGCTATAATTACTGCTCAAGTCTAGAGCAGCCTGCGAGCCGCTGACAGATCCAACAGACGAGAAGGAGGAGGAGGGAAAGGGGGGAAAAATAACAAAACTTATCTGCCCTTTCTGACGAGTGAAACACCAGAAAATAAAGTACCACGGGAAAGCTCCAAAAAGGTTTCCAAATGAGCTCTGCCTTCCAGTGTTCGACTTTCTGTTTACTGTCTTATCTCTTCTCTATCTTCAAATGACTTCTCTAGCCTGGATCAGACGGCAAATTTGTACTGCTACTCTTAACTCACTTTCAGTTGGCCACAGCAGAACTGTACATCTTGACTCTTTTTTTACAGCTTTTCCATACTGGGGCCCACTTCCTGCCCAGTTGAGGAAAAAAATCTGGCCTGAAGATGAAATGACTGCTTAACATTACACGAGAACATCTGGTACCATTTTATGCACAGACCCATGTCTGAGAGCAGGCGATTCTAGCGGTCTCTCCAGCGGCACAGCACATACCCAAACCTCCCCAGGGTGACATCATCCCATATATGGACTCTCCAGCCCAGCCCTCCCCCTTTTCCTGGTCCTAAATTCATTGCCAGTTCCCTAGTCTGCAGCAAATGTGCCACGTCAAGACTGGAAATCACAGCCCTTTGAGTGCGTCTCACTCAGTGCGGCCGCATTCGGGGGGAAAGCTGAATCCACCCTGGTGCAGGAAGGGCAGCTCTTCCTCAGGACCGGGACAGGATTTTAAGTCCACAGCTGGAAGCTTCTGGAGATCCTGCTCCGTCGCCCCAGTGTTCAGACTACCTGTTCAGGACAATGCCGTTGTACAGTAGTCTGCACATTGGTTAGACTGGGCAAGGGACAGCAACGCCATGGACTGCTGGGGACAGAATGTGCTGTTTCCAAGGAGAAGACATTGGTTCGCTCCTTTGTTGAATCTCACACCCAGTGTTTCTCTTCACAGGTTTTGCACGCTAGGGACCACGAAGCGCTCAGGGACGCTGCTGAGAAAGGACTGCTCCAGGGCAAACCTGCGGGTAAGGCCTCCGGGACTGCTCACCTGGTGTGTGACCATGGGAACCGAGGTAGGGGTCCCATGTGTGACCGATGGCCATGTGTTTAATTTTAA
Organism: Petromus typicus; assembly: GCA_004026965.1. NCBI lineage: Eukaryota > Metazoa > Chordata > Mammalia > Rodentia > Petromuridae > Petromus > Petromus typicus. The sequence continues at coordinate 43,138 of PVIR01001333.1, read as the reverse complement.
AAAGTGACAATGCGTAATATGTAGTGACTTACTCTATGGTTTATTATTTCTAAAAACTGGTAATTAAAGTGTCTTCTTAAGTTGAAAAGTTTTTCCGCTTCAAAATTAAATGTGAAAATTCTCATTCTGAACACTTAAGAATAACTTAACAGGACTAGTTTGGAACTGTTGAAGTTAATATTTCTGAGCCTAATACCATGACTGAGGGTTAAATGCATAACTTTGGACACTCCAGGACTGAATGAATTTTGCCCAAAACTAAAACTATTTTCAAAATTCCATATGAGTAGAATTTTTTCTAAATATTTATGTAAATAATATAAATATCAGGAATAATAGTCCCTAACAATAAAAGACAAGCCTGCCAAGTTTTTGCCCACCAGACAATGCAGATGGGACTTTGCCCAGAAATGAGTGCCAACCCACAACTTACTGAGTCAGCAGCTGAATAAATCAGAGAATAGAAGCTTCTGTCTGTAGATATCACAATTTACAACTCTGCATTTTTTTTTTTTAAATCCAAGAACTGTTGATGAATTGCTGGTCAGCTGAAACCTCTTGCTATATTTTACAAGGCTTTTACTTTTCCCAGCATTTAACATGATAAGGTACTTTGTCTAGAAACCTACTGATAAAAAAGGAATTTGTAAATGAAGGCAGAAGTTTTCTTTGGTCAGTCTCCAGCAGTCTTGGAGGTGAAGGAGGGTGGGAGAAGGGGAGGAAGGTGGGAGGGAAGAAAACTCTCAAGCTGAATGAAATCCTAAAGAGAAAAATGGGGAAGACTGGGCTGCAGTGTGATCTGTGTGATCTGCCCTGAACTTTAGAGATGGATCCTTTAAAGAAAGTTCTGGAACACTGGTCCTGCCTCACCTCTAACCCCTGCAACTCTCATTTCTTTCTAGCTTTAGATAATTCTGCGAAGTGAAAATGTTCTCCTGTAGGCTTTTGTGGAAAAGGAATGTAATCTCATTGTCTTGAGTAAATAATTTTCTATTTTCTATTTTACAACAGTTAAAAATTGACACAGACTCTGTTCTGCAAAACATTCCATTATGAAAGGTTCCCCAAATTCCTTCTTTGTCAAAACAATTTATCCTTCTGATCATTCTGCAACTAGTTGGTATAAGAACACTTAAGTTTTCTCATCTATCCATAGTTTTTTTAGTTAAAATATAAATAGCAATGGGAAATCCAGCTATTTTTCACTTTGATGACATAGTAAAGTCATCTTTCATTTTCTCTTGTGATTTAGAGATTTCCATGTTAATTATATTGACGGAATATTTGAGACTTTAAAAAATCTATACAATTTCTTTTACATAGAAAAATGAAAAAAAAACTATTAGATAATTTATGAGAGTTTGTGATTTTGGAAGTGTGATTTTGCTAATCACAAAAAGAGAAAGATAGTTAACAAGGTGCTTCGGCAGTGTAGATGATTTCTTCAATCTTGTGAGTTTTATTTTTTACTCTAGAAAAAAACTGAATTTATACTTTGCTTTCATTTAATGTATGTTTAAATTAAATTTTTCTTCATATTAAATAGCCTTTTATTTTTTAAGAGAAACTTATCTCTAGAAGCCTCTATTTTATCTCAGAAGTAACTTTTAGTCTGGAGATAAAAGAGATACAAGTGTGTCTTTGGCTTAAGTCCAAGAGTAAAAATATAAAATTAACTTTATAAAGAGGTAATCAAGGAGTTCCTGGCTGTGCTCAGTAGAATTCTAAAGACCCACTTGTGAGACAAACTTTTAACGAATGAAAAGGAATAATACTTAATTTAAAATTGTATGAACTAAATTAGAGATCAATCAAAAGCCAAATATCGCTTTATAAATTACAGCAGAATGAAAGCAGAAAGATATTCTACATGCTGGTACATATACCAATATTTATATACACATAATCATAAAAAGTAGCTGTCTCTGCTTCGAGGGTGATTAGTATAATGCTTAACATTATTTTGCTATTACTTTGTGAGAAGATATACAAATATTTTAGGGATCGTGGAATCTGTTCCAGAGGAAACTAAGTAACAGCGAGCATCTTCAACTAAAACTATCCTGGATGCAATGGTAAGTGTGTGAAAATTAATCATTATGGACATAAAGAGAAAACTATTATCAGGCTCTTTCCAAATTGCATTTTGTAAAAATTTCATAGTTTTCATTTTAATGTTTGGATGTTTGATATCTTAAGTACTGTATTAGAAGAATTGTTTTTGGCCATCTAAGAAAAGCAATTCAGGGCCTCAACCTTAGCACTGTCATTCAGTTATTGAAAGCTAGTCAATATAAAACAGGACACTAGAATTTTAAAACATTCCTGTCAAGCTATGGACCTCAAAATAAAAGAAAGTTTGTTTACAATGGGACAGTTTCACACTGATCACGTTCCTGCAATTAGTCAATAGGCCTAATCTCCTTCCTGCTTGGCATTCAAGCTTTCCGCCCAGATAATATGTTTATGTTTTTGAAAGACCAAAATACACTATCTACCCCCACCTCTCATCTACAGACCACCCAAGCATTTCTCTCTGTGGGAAAGATTTTAGATATAAAAATGTTAATAAAAGATTTTTTTTTTGCCTTTTAATTTTTTTGTTTTTGTTTTGGAGGGAAAGAAAGTACAACTTGGTTAAGTATAAATATGTATATATATATATATATATAAACATAAAACCACCTATCCACAAATGTCCATGCTCAGTAAAGAGAAGCCAAAGCTTTTGACTATTCTATAAGAAATCTGGTCTTTTAAAACAATTCCTCTTACCCTAAGGAGACCGGCCCACCCATCACAATAATGTTTAAATAATAACTAAGAGACCATTGCTCACAACCCCAACTTAAAACAACTGAGAGGTCAGAATTTAACCTGAGACAGGAAATGCCTGAGACAAGATTGAAACTTTCTTCAAATCCCTTTATCCTTTGGTGTCCTGCAAATTACACAGACATAAATGTTTAGAACTTTTCCAAAGGTCTCCTATTAAAATTTTTATATCAGTTTAATAAATAGGACTAATGAAGTGAGTTAAAAGAAAATTATTAAATTTTTAATTTGAATTTTTGATGCACGGAGGTACTCAGTTTCCTACGGCTGCTTTGCTTTAATTTTCCTATAGAAGATTTAGATGATAATTTTCTTGCATTTTAAAAAAAAATCAGAGATCAAAAGCAAATAAGATTTAATAAAGATATAAAAATTACATGAGATGATAATGATATAATGGCTATTTCATATTGTGACTTGGAATTTAAGAGATAAAACAATATTCACCCTATCATTTCGGGGATAGAAAAATGTCAGAAATTTTTTGAGTCATTTTTTTAATCAGCTTAGGGCAGAGTCAACCTAACCATGAAATATACATATGCCACATACATACTGTATCTGTGTTTTAAAAACCAATCAGGAACATAAGTTGTACAAAAGCCTTATGAGTAGATAATTTTTCCTCTTTTCCATTAAGATTTTTTTTCATCTGAAAAATGATGTGATGGATTTTTGAGGCTTAAGAGTTTTTGGATATCTTGGTATAATAAAACTGTTTCATATAAAAGGATAACATATGAACTCACAAATATTTCTTTTTATTTTTTCAGGTTGCATGCATCATTCCTTTAATTGAGCACAGTAAACTGGATCAAATTTTTTATGAAAGTGAGGGAAAGCTATGCAGAATATAGTAACTTTTAATTTCTACCAGTATATTCTTTGTAAATGAATCAAATTATAATTATTTTCTGTTGCACTGAATGCAGCAATAATAGCTAAATAGTTTTTTCAGGTATTTGCTTTTTTGCATAATCTAACCTTGCAGTTATTTAAATAGTAGCTAAGTTTACTGATGTTTTAGTTCTCTGAACAAAAAAAAAAGTTATACTCTAAAGTGATGAACAGAATTATTTACTTTTTTCAGATTAAATAAACATATAGAAATTGCACTTATCAAATTCTTTGTCAGAACTTTACCATATCTAGTCACTATTAAGAGTTCATATTTGTAGAATGTATTTTTTAGTCCCTGAAAACTATTTTTGCTCTCTACAAGGCTGCTTTGCTACTTTCTTTAAAATTTATTAATACAAGTAAAGGTAAATAATAAACTATGTTTCTTTAAAATCTTTGAAAAATCCTAAGTATATACTCCTTGGATAATAATGTGTTTTGTTGGTTTTTTTTTTTTAAGTTCCACTCATTGGAATTTTGTCTATATGGATATTTTGTTCATAAAAGGGATGGAACCTATTAAATACCTTTACATGTATGAATTGGTAATTTATATTAAAATAGTCAAAAATCATTCTTGACTCCCTAGAACTGCATTTTATATCTCTATATGTAATATTATTGCCTTCTTTATTATAAAAAAAATTTCTCCAAAGTCTGCATTTAATTTTTGGATATGAAATAAGTTTTCCTTTTCAGTGTTTAAGGTTCTATTTTATAACTATATATATGCCAGTAATGTCCAAAACACAAGCTGAGCATCACTGTTTGGAACAGCTTTCCAGTTCACAGCCTCTGGTTCATTTCATGACCCTGTAAGTTAATTAAGGGATGGAAAACTTAAACTCACAACTGCCTTATATTTGATTTTCACTCCATATTTAGTAGCTGTACATTTAAAAGGAAAATGAAAATTTTAAATAAATTCCCCATGAGATATAAAATCCCACTCTCAAAGCATCAGAAACCAAAGCCCATTGGTCATGTCACCAAACAGATAGGCTCATTAATTATTTTGAAAATGGCTGCTGTTACCGTGTAAATGACAATTTTCTTCTTCATGAGCAAGGTTACAGTTCTTATCTACTACAAGAAACATGTATAAACATAGTCTTTATCTTTAACTTCAAAATTAAAATATGCAGAGTTTTTGCAAAGAGGAAAAACATCTGGTTCAATGACTCTGAACTCTGACAGCATGTGGGCCAGTCATAATAGGAACTGGATTTCAGAACAAACCTTGTGGTTAATCTTTTCTGCCTTAAAATTTTAATGTGAGTTTTCTGTTATGCCATTATCCATGTTAGCACACTAGAACAAATGTAAAGGTGTACTTTCTGAATAAAGTCCAACGTCTAACTTGTTTTTAGTTCCATAATGTTTTAATGTTTAATTCTGTTGTGTGTTTTTCTCCCTTTCCCCTCACCCTCCAAAATCACCTAATCTGGAAACAGGCTGATTGTATCTGTCCATGAGCAAAGGAAACCTGAAGGAACCAAGGGCCTGGCTGGACAGAGTTGTCATGTGTCTGCCTGTCTACACTTGCTGTGCAGAACATCCGCTCACCTGTACAGCAGGCACAGACAGGCAGTCACATGACAACCCAGCCTGAATGACAACCAGCCATTGAAAGAAAGCAGTCCTCACACCATAGCATCCAAGAGCTACAACCAGAGTGAGGGGCACGGGGGGCTGGGCTTTTCATCTGTTGGTTTAATACTTAACTCGTATGTATTATTTTTATTATTTTATTTTGATTCAAATATTAAAACCCACCAAAAGTAAAGTAAGTGGTGCCTATGAAATATAATAAAACCCATTTCTGAAAATGTTCCTGTGCTTTCTATAATTCTCTTTTCCTAATTGTTGTTAGCAAATCATTACCCTTGATATTTATTGTATACATCTCTGAAGCATCCCAAATCCATATTTTTTTAAAAAATTAATAGAACAGAATTTCAGTTTTATGTTTGACAAGGAATAAATTATTCTCATAGCTCCAGTCCACAAACTAAGTATTGTTTTCTATATCGTGATTTTTTTTTTCCAGTGGGGAGTGGGTCAGGCATAGAGAAAGAAGAAAGAGGATAAAAGGATAATTTTCTAAAGGATCAAGTATTTTAACTTAAGAAGCTGACAGTCTTGTCTATATAAGGTGTAGTGGAAAAAGTATTTCCAACATATTTTTCAAATTTATTAAAAATAATCGCTGCTTTTATGATAAATGGAAAATTCAAATTGAAACATCAATATTCTCAAGTGTCATGATATACATAAAGTTACCACTTTTTTCATTGTTTAATTGAGAAGAAGATTCTATTGTGGTTTTAGAAAAATTTACAGAGTCAATAGGTTCACTTGGGAAACATGCTTCCATTCATCATATTTATGGTCCTAAGATGTTGAAGCAACTCAATATTTTCAGAAGCTTGAGGAAAGTGCTTTGTGGATGAAGCACTCTGTATCTTTGGAGGAAATAAGCAAAATTTCAGTCTGTGCACTGTTACTTGGAATGAAATGATCGGGGCTAGCTTCTGTGTATGAGTACATCAAAAACTGAAGGGTAAAAAGTGGAAGGGGAGTAAAATTTGAAATTTGTCAACTTAGGTTTGGTTCTTTACAATGTTAACTTTCACTATTTAAAATTAATTTTTATTTTTCTTAGAAAGATTTTGGTTAAGCTTAAAAATATAACACTAGAATACCCCAAACTATTTTTTTTTAAGATTTAAGAAATAATTATTAGAAGTATATACTTTGAACTAAGGTAAGCTATCTTCAATTCAGATGCTTCATTTTAAAAGTGAAATATTTAATTTTAATTCTGAGTCCTATATGTTCCAAATTTTCTCATTTATGGTACTGCAAGCAAACTTTAAAGTATAATTTCTTTAGGGAAAAAAACCTGAGGAGAGGGCAAAAACATGAAGTGAAAAATATGAGTAAAACAAACTGTCATGCATGTAAACAATCTGTAGTTAAAACAACACATCTCCACTAAAATCCACTTCTGCTTCTGCAAGATTCACTGGGCAATGTGGATTTCCATATTAAATAAAACACTGTAGCTAGCAAACAAATTCTCACACAATACTTCACGAAATGCACAACGTAAAGAAGAAGACAAAGTCAAAGTGCAATATTTATATAATTCTGCCCAATTTTAAGAGCTTTATACAGCCTCTAACAAACACTGCCTAGAGAGGTCACAGAGTCGTTCCACTGTCTCCTGGAAGGCAGTCCCAGCAGTGTGTGTGACAATGCTCAGGGTGTACACTGAGGAGAGAACCCCGGCCACCAGAGCCCAAGGGAAAGCTGGAATGGGGAGGCAGAGTTTTCCCAAACTAAGGCTTTTGGGTCAACATCTCAAGGAGTTTCTCTGTAAAACCTGAGGCTAAACACCTTTTTTAAAACACTTCTTGTTTTTTTACCTACCTTTCAAAAAAAAAAAATCTTGAAGAAATGGTTTATACATATTTAAATCCATGAAATGAGATAACAGTTTCGCTTTTCTGGGAAAAGGTAATACAAAATGTAATATGGTGTTTTCCAGTATAAATTTTGGAGTAGGACAAACAATGCATATACAAAGTGAATTAGGATTAAACATACTTTTAATAACTTTGAAATAGCAATTGATCTTAGATTTATTGAGAAAAAGTTTTTTTTCAAAGTTGTAAATCTTTGTATAATCATAGAATGTAGAAATTGGTTTGCATTAAAAATACTCTATTCAAATGTGTAAAAGTAGTATGTGAGAAAACACAACTACAAAGATGAACAATTTTAAGTAATATAAATCGATTAAAGTTAAATATCTATTAGGACCTTTGTTGGTAAAAATATCTGAGTTTTTGCTAAGCACATCTCACAAGGAGTGTGAACTGTATTTACAGGGTTGATGTCGACTTTCTTAGTCAGAGAGAATATGAGATCTAGCGGGAGGAAAAAGCACAACTTTGAAAGCCTAAGTGAAAATAAAATGAAACCTGAAGATTCCTATAACGTCTTCATTTTGTCACACTGACCACCCAGGGATATGGCTGTCACTTTGTCTCCTGTTACCAAAGTGACACGTGTCATCTGTTACCACTCCACAATAAAAACAAAATGAAGTAAATATCCCAATAAGGGAATTATATAATCTCCTTATCAAGCTATCCAAACAATTCAACCCACAAAAATGAGGCTTGTGATTTCCTAAGAGTCCAAAGAATGTCCTTATTTCAATGAAGATTTTGGATTCTCTTCAATGACATAAAGTTAGTTCATTTCATTTTCACTGGAAACATGTCTATTGCATGACTCTATCATTCTAGGAGTTTTCCATATGATTTTAAGCACTGTGTTGGACCACAGAAATAGAATATTGCCTAATACTATCATCGTGCATAAATTAGCAGTCTTTTCTTCAGACCTCTCAACTGCTAAAATTTTCACATATGGTATACTTTTCACTGTATTAGGAAAAAATAAGGCTAGTTTCTCCTTGAATCAGAACATTGTGATTATCTTATATATATTTTAAAGAAAGGTCATTCCTTTTTTTCAAATTCTTATGTTAAGATACTCATTTAAAACTATCTAGACTTAAAATCCTTTTAAAATGAACGTTTCTATTTTATTTCTATATTGTACCTTTTTCTAAATATTCCTCAAGAATTGTGTAGCATATATTCATGTGTAAAAATAATATTGAGAAATTTGTTTGGGGCTTACATGGTATTCAGTCCAGGAAGTTACATTTATATGGTCAGAAGGGAAAAATCACCAATAACTTACAATAATGAAAATTAATAATTGTAAGCTAATCTATCTCTAGAGATAACTTTATCCTATAATTCACTAATTTGATTTAGATGTTTGATAGTCTACATGATAAATTCTTATACTATATTTATTCACATATTCATTAATATGGTTTCATTAATCAATATCTGATGAGTGCCTTTTCCCATTCTTGGTATAAAAAAAAAATAGCTCCCAAGCCTTACAGTTTGATATAATTTTCCTGATAATTTTCACCCTTCAAAAAAATCTCTTAAATCCATTCACTTCTATCCATTTCCATGAACTCATTGCAGCCCTAGATACCATGATTTCTCATGTAGACCATGTCAACAGCTTTCCAATTACTGCCCAACTGAGTTTTGCGCTCTTCCAATTGATTGTCCACAAGACAACCAATGTAGTCTGTAAAATATTCAAGTCTGATCATGTGGCTCTTGGGTTTAAAACCTTCAAGATCTTCTTATCACTCTTAATGATCAATTGCAGTCCTTCATCTTTTGAATGCCTCTCTCTTTAGCCATGTTAGATTTACTCCTGTTACTTATACTCATCAGGCTCAAACCGGCTACAAGACATCAACACAAACTTTTCTACTCACTCAATTTAAAGTACCCCCATCTGTCACCCTACTCCCCATTTGAGATGTTCATTATGTCTGACACATCCCAGGCCTTTATTTTCCACATAGCCTGTGACCAGCATCAGGTAGGTTTTGCCATCTGTTTGTATGTTTTACTTATTGGGAAACTGCCCTCCTGAAGGTCATTTTCTCCTTAGTGAGCAAGATATTGCTAGTACATAAAAAGAACTCAAAATATTTGTTCAGAAATGCTCAGATGACTAAAGGCACAGCACTGGCACTTAGCAGCCGGTCAAATCAGTCTCTTTGAATCACTAAAAGGAGAATGTACACAAAGTACGGACTTAGCTCAATGCCTGCCGAACTGTAAATGTTCAGTAAGTATTAACCGGGAAGGTCCTCTTCACTGTCAAGATCACTGGTCAGACGGAACGCTGTCTTAGGCAGGTATAATAAAACAGGAAATAATATGTACACAGAAGGTTCTTATTAACTGAAGGCTGTTTGGTTCGGTTAAATATTCTGGCCACTTCGGATTTACAAAGGTGGGTCTTCAGTGAAGTCTGGATGAGATGTTGAGTATGTATTATTAAATTACAATGAGAAGTACCTTGAATTTGAGAGAGCCTGATTTTACAGCACTAAGAAAGAGAGGAGAGCGAAGAGAAAGAAGCCAAAATACTGTTCCTGGGCCAAAATAAAGATCTAAGGCCAAAATGGATATACTGAGGAGTGATGTTTGCTAGCTAAAATCTGCTATGCAGATAGCCATATGATATTCCTTTAGAGGTTATTTGATCCACTATATTTCTTCCCCAAATCCTTAGTAAATAAGGATCCTGCAAATAACCTAGTTATTATTTTGACAAAATCAGAAGAGCTAAGTATCATCCATCTTGGATCACAAGAGGACATATAGGAACACAGAAGTTTGCATGTCCAGCCTCCGCCCTCTCCACCTGCTCCGCTCTCACACACAACTCCTCCAGACCACCCTATAATCCCTGCGATGTGCACATGAGCAGAGTGACTTGGAAAAGAGAAACCAGGAGACCCATGCAAGCCCTGGAAATGTGCTTGGGGCCTTTTGTCTAGGCCGTGCTAGGTCTGAGGTTCTGCTATATGAGATAGAAGTCCAGCAAGGCTTGGGTGAATCCTATAGTGAGTATTTACAAGCTGTCTAACTCTCTGAAAGAGAGCTGACTTACTGATATGTTCTAGAAAGTTCCAATACTAAAGTAATGTAGAAAATAAGAATATAGTCAAGATGACAAATTGTGTCTACTATAACTATGCTGTATTGTAAAGACTCCATGGAGATAACTTATGGAAATTTAAACCTTGCTTAGAACACAACAGGAAGCTTCTCTGTTGAGCTAATGTGTGAGCATTGGTACAAATGACATTCTTAAACTGTACTGTAGAATATAGTTGGCAGTGGCTTGAGGACATTTATGCATCTATTCAAAATTCAATAATAGGGTATATTATCCATTTGAGGTGGTGAAAAATTAGAATAATGACGATGGCCTCACTATTACAGTCACACCAAGTTCAGTTAAAACAATTACATAGTGTTACCATGCTATTGCTTCTACCATCTTGAATAGTAACCAAACACTTTGATATTAATGTGTGTAATTCTTGGTTAAGATATAGGAGAACATTGATGAAGGGAAGAAAACACAGAAAGTCTCATTGAAGAAAGGAGATCTGAATTCCTTCTTGTTTTCTGAACCTTCTAACCTTCTAAGAAAATCAGATCTTATATATTCTACCTCTCAAAAATTGATCCAGCATTGGTAGGTAGTAAAATCATGTCGAGAAACACCTCAGCCTTTCTATGGCATCAGAGATACGCTTTACAGGGTCTTGTGTTTAATTAATACCCCTTTGAGAAGCAGTTCCGGCTATTATTTGTTAATCATAAATACATTTTATACATCATTTACATTCATAGCAATTCTGTCATAAGTTAAATAAAGATCAAAAAGGATGAAAGATATAGCAATATAGGAAGAAAATGTTCAAAAGGGAAAAAAGGAGGAGAAAAGAAAGGAAGAGAAAGAAAAAAGAATAGAAGGCAAAAATGAAAACAGTTTTTATAAATAAAGAGAGGAAAATGGGTTGAGGGAGGGGAGGGAAATGAGGAAAAAAGAATTAAGATATATTATTATACAAGTACAAATTCCATATGATAAATGTGATCATTATGTGTATCAAATATACCAATAAAATCAATTTTAAAAATAAAAGAATATCCCTCCAAAAATTTAAAACAACATATATATATACATATACTTTCATATGACAGAAATGTTATTTATTAAGCAGCCACTTACATTATAACAAAAATATATCAGGCCTATTATGTAAAGAGTGGGAGGATGTTGGAACATATAAAAATGCTCTATGAAAATTAAAGTATAAATTTGTTGAACAAATGAATGAATGCACAGTTACTTCAGTGGTATTTTACATATCACCCTTTCTTGACTAAGAAAGATAAATTGTCATGTGCTCGGTTTCCACAGTACGTAAGTGTTGATATAGGTATGAGAACAAAATACAAACACTCAACTTACTAACTTCTTGGCTCCCAAAATTAAGTCAGAACTCTAGCTTGTTTTCACAAAGGCACAGTCTAAACTTCAGGTTCTAAGACTGTCCACAGAACCAGCAATCAGTACCACAAACCACATGTAGTTGAACTATGGTAGCACAGCATCTGTGAAATTGAAACATCATGCAAAGTACTGCTCAAGGGTGAGTGCATGCAAATCCATCAGGCCAGGAATGGATCCTCCTCTGAGATCCACTTTCCTGAGATTTACTGTTTGATCACCTTTCCTCATTTCCCCTTCCCACCTTGGCTGCCAGCCCATCTAATAGCTACTCGTTACCTACTATGAAGACCAAGGCCGGTGTTTTCTGCCCTTTTATCCTAACAGTAGGCATGGAAGTAGTCTGCAGAAGTAGGAAACTGCCAAGAACAACAAGTGAAGGAGGGCAGAGAAGAACACTGGTGGTAGCCAATGGCAGGGTGAGACTGAACAAAGCCAGCTCCAGAAGAAATGGGTCTGTCCAACTGCCACAGACAACTTCATAATCATGGTCATGCTTGACTGAGGCACCCATAGTTTGTAAACTTCCTACTTTTTTGTGAACAGAGCTCTGAATGAGTAACCACAGCTAATGGTTGGAGTAGCTATATGTAGCACATAGACCCACCACCCTCAGCCTCCATGCCCCTCACTACTAGTGTCTACTCAGCACAAGCCACCCACATCTCTTACTTGGAGCACTGATGCCATCCTCCAGTGGGTCTCCTTTCTTCTCTTCTTGCCAACCCCACTCTTTCCATACACGTGTGCCACTTCACACAACATGTACAAGCAGAGAGCCTAAGTGAGTTTTCTAAGCCACAAATCCAATCAAGTTGTAGCCTGTTGAGGCCCTCCAATGGCTTTCAGTTGTCCTTAGAATAAAATTCAAATCACCAAGTAGAAACTTACAACCTCTTCATTCACATCCTGACTTTGCTTCCTTTTTTTTTTTTTTTTTTTTTTTTTTTTGACACAGGGTCTCACTTTGTAGTTCAGGCTATCCTGAACTCAACCTCAAATGCAGCAATACTTTTGTTTCTGCCTCCTTTGGGATTACAGGTGTGAGCAACCAAGCACAGCACTGTGGTTTGTGGTACTGATTGCTGCTGGGTGTGAGTCTCCATGTCCCGCATTGCTGTATGTGGTAACCAGGGATTGAACCCGGGACCTTATGCTTGCAAGGCAGGTGCTAGAACCACTAAGCTAAATCCTCAGCCTGGCTTCCTATTTATTTATTTAGGTCACAAGTTTTTGGCAAGTCTTATTTGTAGGGTTTTCATACTTACTGTTCCCTCAACTGGAATGTTCTTCAATAAAATTCTTCATTGCTCACTCTCCCATTTTCTGCTCAAATGTTACTTCTTTCCAATCATCTGATCTAAAAGGCTCTTCCGCAACACTTCTCATTCTCTACTCTACTTTATTACTTCAGAGCATTTAATAGTGGATATAATATTATTAGACTACTTGACTGTCACTTCCTACTTTTGACATGATATAAAATAAGCTACTCTTTACTAGAGTTTCTTCGTGTAAATCATTTACATTATTTCTAGGGTAATTCTTATTCTCTCTTGCTCCCAACCTCCTTCACATACACAGCTGTAACTCTGATGATTTTTACAATGTTACAGTTAGTTTCTATTTGTTGGAATCAGGAGAGAACTTGAGTAGCGCTGATTTTGTAAGAAGTTATCCTGAGTCTCTGGCAGGGAAGAGGAGATGACCAGCAACATGAGCTCACCAAGCTCTTGAGGTCTCTTCCTTCCTCGCAGAAGGCATCCCAGACTCAGGAGCTTCTAAAGTGCTTATTTCACAACTCACAAGCCAAGCAAGAGAACCCTCAAGCTATACCACATCTGCAGCCACTGCTCCAGAGTCCCAGAGCCCTTGACCTAACACCCAGACACAGGTCAGTGCTGAGACACCTGGCGATCATCCTCGCAAACCCCTCTGTAAGATGAGAATGACTTGTGCAAACCCAGGCATCACTGAGATTGTTATCTGTGGTTGAGAGCACAGTCTCTGGCACTTGACAGCCTGAGTTCAATTTCCCACTTTGCCACCAATGACTATGTGACTTACGGAAATTAGTTCTCCTCACCAGCATTAGGGGGAGCTGAGTCCTATGGAAATTATTTTTCAAAAGATTGAAGGTCTTGTTTTTGGTTGGTCTGTGTTTATTTTTCTACTCAGAAAAATAACAGTAGTAATAGTAACTCTCCTAGGTTTGTGATATAGGTTAAATGAATTAATGAACAGAAAACACTAGCTATTAACATTATGATTTCTCAGTAAAATCTTTTGTTTGGCAGCATATAATTGAAAAAGTTGCCAAGATTTACAGTGTGTTTAAATGTAAAATCATTAAAATATTTGGAGGAGATAAATTCAGAATGTATCTTAGGACAAAGAAGATAACTGATTTACTGATTTGCATATAGACAGAGAGAGATTTAATATATAGATACACAGAGGGAGGTTCTCAGAGCTCCTCAAGCTGTGATAATCATTAAAATGAAAGCTTCCCATGGAGTGACAGGGATGTCTAAGCAGCCAACACCAGAAAGGAACCACTATTAATCCTCATACGCAAATAACCATTCCCACACTTCTCAATGAGGTCAGTGACATAGAAATTTGAAAACAAACTTTTGAATAGCAATTTGTTTTGACATTTCCATGGGACTTGAGCTCCACTACAACAGAAAACTTAGTGGCAATCAACCAATTATTCAATGTTTTTTAACACACTATTGCACAGAAAGCACTTGGGAAATGGAAAGAGCTACATGGATGAAGCTTTTCCCCTCAGAATGGGCAAAATTACCTTGTAACTCTTTCAGTATTAATCTAAGATAAGAAGTGCTTTCACTGTCGAAATGTATGCCCTTTATAGCCAAATAAAATGAAGACAGTCTCACCTGTGCACCGTTTTCCACTACAGACCATTTCTATGTATTGTTTGCATGTTGCATTAATAACACTAAAAACTTACTAGGTCAGGCCACAGGTATTAAAATTTATAATGCATACTTTAATTTCCCTCCATGCCCTCCCAAACTTAGCCATATCACTTTATGGTACATGAAAGGCTCTATAAGACTAATATGATTTTTTTTCCTGAACTTTCATAGTTATCTCACTTTAATAAGTGATAAGTCACAGGACCAATATTACTAACATCTAACATGAGGCAGAACACCATAGCTGTCATAATTCATGCTTTTTAAAAGGTCTCAAATTCTCACAGAATAAAATTTGTGCAACGATCTGAGATCCACCTGAAAACCACTGATATACATATTCTCAAAACACCTTTCCTTTGAGACATGTGTCATAGCAGCAACTTCAAAATGCTTTACTACTTCTGCCTCAGTGTCTGTCATTCATTTCACTCTCAATATGTTCTGTTAACTTACACAGTTTTTAGCACATTGTACAATGAAAGTTGTTTCCACTTCACCAGTATCATAAGGAAGTTTCTAACTCCTGACATCTAACATCATCTGTTCAGGTAAATGACACACAACTACACTAAAGAAATAAACAGGAAGAGAAATTCAAGGGGGTACTGTAGCAGTAAGAATCCATGAGGGGGGAAAAGGTGCTTCCTTAAAAAAACATTCCAAGCTAAATCTCCCTCAAACAGAACCAGTGGCATCTGGAAATTGTACATTACAATGATTTGAATTCATTTAAAAATAAAAACACTGAGGTAGGAAAACTCTGTCATTTTCAGTGGCTTACCTCATCATCTTTATACCAGGACAAGCTTTCTGCAGTGAGGACGAACCAGTACCCCTTCGAGCCTCCTTTCATGATGCCAATGTTGCTGATGGTCAGCCACCCTTTGCGAATGACCTGCAAGAGAGCAGATGCCAGCACAAGTGCTTAGTCTCACATGAGCTGGTGGAAATGCAAAGTCTTAGATTAAGTCAAGTAAAAATAAGATCGCAATGAGAACACCACTGCTCCCCCCTCCCAAGGCTCAACTTCTACTGAGCTGTTCAAGAGAATTTATCTTCCAAAAGTGCAGATGACCAGAAGGAAGGCTCTTCCACCAGTGGATAAAGTAAAAATTTCTTGGACTCATATAGATGGCAGAAACAAAGTGACTGAAACAGACAGGAATGAAATGAGGCAGCCTAACACACTTGTGCCAGCCCTATTTATGGCACTGCTGCTACAATTAAAACATATTTAGTTGATTGGATGAACAATAGACTCTCCACACACATTGCCTCTTCTCTCCTTCCAGCCTACTGGTTGGTTCATTTTCCTGGCTTGCAGCTCATTAGGATTTACAGCAGGGACTGGGCAGCAAATGGTGAAAAGCAGAAACTCCAGCCAACCAATTAGCTCCTTGTTAACAGCCATGAATAGAGCGGATTGAGGAAGAAAGCTGAAATAATAAACTAAAATGAAAAGTGTGGGGCTCTTTAATGGCTTTGATTTATCCATCTACTTCTGGTTATTATTTGCTATGCACAAAATATGTAGCATCTTCATATGAAAATCCTTAAGCATTTTTCATACTTTGAGCCATTAACAATTTTGACCATAGATTGGACAGAAATTATACAGAACAGCCATGAAAGGGTAGATGCTTTCTCCCTCACAGTTGTTGCAAAGTCCTATTGTTTTTCATGTGGCATGATTCTAGAAGCCAGATGATTTGTCATAGAGTCAGAAATGCAATGCTAGATGAAATTATATATTTTCGTAAATGTCATCAGACACACAAGCTAAAATATTGCACGGCTTCTCTTACATGAGAAACCCAAAGTAGAAACAAGCTAAAGAGGTAAATGTCAGTAAGTGTCCTACACTAAAGTTATTAAACATTTTAGAGATCTTGAAATACTAAAATTATTTATTGAGTATTATCAGTTTCTAAAGGAAGATGAAAATACTGTAATCATCATTTTATTTTTACATTGCTGTTTTCTAGTTGAAGTAGGCAAGCTAGTTATATACCTGGTACATAAAATCAAAACTTCATTTTTCTCAGAGTAAATGACCACTTCAAGTCTTTAGTAGGAAGAAACTGATTAAATTATTTCACATCAAGGTTACCACTATCCTACAGCTCACCACTCACAATACTCAATGGAAGAATGCTAACTGATTAATTTCATTTTATTAGTCATCTTTAGACATAGAATAAATCTCCTAAATATTCCACAAATTACCAGAAGAAAATTACTATTTTGCCTACTTGTAGAACAGGATGTCTCTATTAAAAGGAGCCATAAATTCAGCTCATTTAGTTAGAAATTATCAGGATTTTAAAAAAGCACATTGATGTCACAATCCATGCCCTCAAAAGTCTTAACAATTTAGAGTGGAGAAAAATCCATTAAAAAACACATCATTTCAATGTAAGCATATAGTAAGAGGCGTATGCCAACACAGATTCAGTCAACAAAACCTAGGAAGTTGTAATAGACTTTTCCTGACATGATACCTTAGGAGATCCTGAGAGGGAATGGTCAAGTAGTGTACTTGCTCTGCAGAGAACAGACAAGAACCAAGCGGGAAAATGCTACCTAGGGGGCTGGGGGTTTAGCTCAGCGGTTCCCGTGTCTGCCTTATGGGCAATGCGGGGCATAGTGACTCACACCCACCAGCAATCAGAACCACATACCACAGTGCCGGGCATGGTGCCTTATACCTGTAATCCCAGCACTGGGGAGGCAGAGACAGGAGGCTTGCTGAGTTTGAGGCTGAGTTCAGGATCAGCCTGAACTACAAAGCGAGACCTTGTTTCAAAAAACTAAAATAAAACAAAACAAAAACCACCAATAAAAAAAAAGAAAAAGCTATTTAATGTAGAAAATGAGACTTAAAGATAAAGACATTGATGTTGGAGGAGGTGGGGTGACACTGGAGTGGATCTTATTCAGTCAAACCTTGAATTTCATCTCAAGCCCCAAAAAGTACCAAAAATAAACTTCAGATTCACATAACTAATATATATATACATATATATACATATATATATACATATATATGTATATATATATATAAAATTCTATACGACTATTATATTCATAAATTGTATATATTATACTAAAATGGGGAGATATTTGAAAACATAGCATGACAGGGAAATAAATAAGCAATGTTTTTAATCTGTAAAAATTTTGTGAGGGGCCAGGGACTTACCTCAGTGGTTCTGGCGCCTGCCTTGCAAGTGCAAGGGCCCAGGTGTGATCCTGGGTAACCACATACAACAATGCCCGGTGTGGAGACTCACAGCCACCAGCAATCAGAACTACATACCACAATGTGTGGTGGCTCATGCCTATAATCCCAGCACTTGGGAAGCAGAGGCAGGAGGATTTCTGTGAGTTCAAGGTTGAGCTCAGGGCAGGCCTAAAACTACAAAAGCAAGAGCTTGTCTCAAAAACAAAAAAACTTTGTGAGGGCATGAATTGTGCTATATTTATCATTTTATTATTAACCTCTTGGTGATACCAGACCACCAGTATAATATGTATATTAATAAATCTGAGCGGTTCTCTTAATTTCTGTATTACTGCAAGCTCTTGCATTTCAATGGATCTTGCATGCTTCCTTGAGCTACAGAAACTACATTTTATAAGTTACTGCTATAACCCAAGTGAGAAATGCTCATTGTGTGAACTAAAGCCATGATACGTAAGATTTTACTACTGGAGAAATACCTAGGGAATAAAGTCAACAGAATTTAACATGTGAAAAGAGGGGGCCTGGTAAAGAGAAAGACTCTAGAGTTAGCAGAGGGGCTATTAGCTAAGAGCTAGACCTGACTTCTGGGCCCCAGTGACAAGTTTTAATTGATATGGATGATAGGTACACAATAAATTTGCGAACAACACAAAACAGATAAACCATTTGATTAATTTTTAAAAATTTATTACATACAATGTGCCCTCCAAAAATTTTACATTATATATGCAGGCTCATTGTTTTTAGATAGTGTGGTGTTTTAAAATAGCTGAGACTTAGGTAAAGCATCACTAAAAACTAACTATTCTAAAACTCCAAATGAATAGAGGAGAAAGACTTTTTTTTTTTTTGCAATACCAGGTATCGAACTCAGGCCTTGGTGCTTGTAAGATAAGCACAATGCCAGTGAGCTAAATTCCTGGTCTCAAGACCAAATTTTAGAAAGTGGGTAAGTTAATGATGAATTCATTAAGCCATACTTAAGCCATACTGAACTGGAGGTACTTACAAAAAGTGCATGTGAGGGCCAGGGATATAGCTCAGTGGTTCCAGCGCCTGTCTTACAAGCGAAAAGGCCCGGGTTCAATCCCGGTAACCGCATAACAATACTGGGTGTGGAGACTCACCCCAGCAGCAATCAGTACCACATACCACAGTGCCGAGCATGGTGGCTCATGCCTGTAATCCCAGCACTGAGGAGGCAGAGGCAGGAGGATTGCTGTGAAGTGAGTTTGAGGCTGAGCTCAGGGCCAGCCTGAACTGCAAAGCGAGACCCTGTCTCAAAAAAGAAAAAAAAAAGTGCATGTGGAAGTGACCTGACTGCTAACTCAAAAAGCACAAGTTAGAACCAAAGGTAGAGACGTGAGAGTCCTCATTATATAACAGGGTCAAATTAGACGTGAATTAAACCTGAATCCTCAGGAAAAGCCAGCATTTAAAAAGTGATCACAGGATGTGAGGGCAATCTGGCTGAAACATCTGCCACTACACTGATTGCCAGGGTTGATTCGACTGATCTGGCTAGCTAAGCAGGTGTCCCCTTCCTCCCTCACCACTCCACGTTCATCCCTCCGGAAGCTGTGTGCGTGGTAGAAGAGGACGCCCACCCCAGACAGAGGAGGACCGTTTCCTTGGTCAAGGCTATACAAGTTGCTGCGCTCCCCTGCTAGAATCTCCAAACAAGCTTTCAAAAGTGGTCACAACAGGCTAAAAAGAAATGTCAGAGTAACAGTAGTGAAGAATATGGTGAAGAAAGCCAAGGGCATGGTGAATTCCTAGCAGTGTAAGTTTTAGGACTGTCAAATTCAGCACAGAAAAGGGCACTCGGGTCCTTCCTTGGGAACAGAGCTGAGTCTCTGCAGGTCGTACTTGCTCTTCCCCTTTTTCTTGATGAGTAAAGAAACTGCATTATCTGCAGGGGAATGAGGGTAGGGAACTAGGAAAAATTTTAAGGACAATGGTGAAGAATTCAGAAAAACAATCACTGAATGAGAAGGTCAACACAACAAGAGTTAATCTTTTAAAAAGCAAAAGGGAAGTCATATATGTTGCTGTACTCCTCTAATCCAAATACTGTGGGAAGGTAAGACAGATCACAATTTCAAGTTAAGTCTGGGCTTAACTAGGTGATATAGCAAAATCCTGTTTAAAAATTTAAAAAAATAAATAAATAAGAGAGAGGGGACTGGATATACAGGAGTTCAGTGCAAAGACCTGGATTAATCATCCATGACTAAAACAAACAAAAGAACAAATATAAATTAGTTAATGAAATAAAAAGGGGGAAAGCTGAGAATGAAGTCCAAAAACCTGCAGGGTCACAGTCAGCACTGTTTTGTTATGTTATCTTTTCTAAGAGCATGCTGCACACCTGATGAGACACTAAATGGGAATAGATCCAGGGTCTGGAATCCCTGGGCCCAAATGAACCAGGTACATATGTGGAAAGATGAAGAAGAGGCAACATGTAGAGGGGACTAGAGGGTAATTCAAATGGTCAGCCACTCAGTCTAGGCCAGGTAGAACATGGCTGGGGCTCTGGGAATGGTACTAACAGGTAGAAAATGAGAAGATAAACATACTAGAGTCCAATGAGGCAAGAAAAGAAAAAAAGCAAGTGAAAGGAGGAAGGAACTTTTAGATTTTAAGACAATATGAAGCAACAAAGTTCCTAATCTCACTAGCACCCTTAGATTCACCTCTCAAAGATGCACCACAGTTCCTAAATCCATTTAAGGTTGGTTTAAAATGCTATAGAAATCACTTGAGCTAATTGAAAATTATGGCTTAGTTAAAATGAGATCCAGGAGCTCAGTGGTAGAGTACTTGCTTAGCATGCACAAGGTCCCAGTTCCTGTCGATAATGTGTGCTTGGATGTGCACGCATGTGCGTGCACGCGCACACGTACATACACACACACACACACACACACACACTAAAGGAAAAAGAAGGAAATTTGCAAAGAGTTGACATAAAAATAACTAAAATAATTTTAATGGTTTGTGACATGATAGTTATTTGCATCTCTAAACTGGAGAGAAGAAATTGTAGCTACTATTGGTGTTGGCATATATGTCCCACAGCCCTTCACAGACCTCCACGGAAGCATGCTCAGGGCAGAGCACTGTCAGTGATTAAACACTGTCATAAAGACTTGAAGAAGCTCTCGTCTCTCCTCTTACATAGAAAAGGTTCACTTCTCACAGATGACCATAGTTTCGAAGGCTAATCAGCTCTAAAGAGGAATTTACAAAAGCATCCCTACTGTCCTTTTTCACTGAGGGACAAAGTAAAGCAGTGGATGAGACAGGAAAAAGATAAACACTTGTAAAAATGATCAGAACAAAGAGATAAGAATGCTAACAAGAAATTAATAAAAAGAAAGCAAAGGAAAGAAAATAAGAGGGAAGAGAAGAAAGAAGAAAAGAACTCCAAGACAAATGAGATTGGTTGTAGCATCCCTTCAAAAAGAAAGACAAAATATGAAATGTCAGTTTTGCATTCACATTCAACATTATCAAAATAAATCTACCAACGTTCACTACCATACCCACTTATAGCTTCTTCCACTTTGAATATCAAATTCTGTTTTGAGTACTGACCGAAGTCCACAAAAGCAAACAAGCCCATAATTACATGATTAGAAGAGATGTCCAGAGCTGACTTTTCGTGTTTTTATTTGTTCAGCTAAAGACAAACAGTTTTTAATTTACTGCCATAAATACCACCCAAATTTCTTTGCCAAGCACAGGAACTTTGAAGGGAACTGAGAGCCCAGCCATGGAGAAAATCAAACACCCCAAACTCCTTTTTTGGTGGCAAGTCTACCCTGCCTGTGAGAGGATGTGTTCCAATCAGTTTCTTACATGCTACAAGAAAGTAGGCATTGTCAGGGCTGTAGGGCTTGTCAGGGATGTATGTTAGGAGTGAGTTTAGACCCTGGTGTTGGGCCAGCACACTGGATCATAAAATTAATACACAGGCAAGGGAGATTATGGGGAGAATTAAGTATATGTGGACCAGTTCCACTGTGGTCAAGACTTTGAACTTTATTTGTAATCAAGGATTTTTGAACTTGGCCTTGCTTATGGTAGACTGTACAAGCTTTTTCAGCTCCACAGCTGGTTTTTAACTGTTGCAACCCAGGAAAATGTGGTAAACCATAGGTCATTTAATAGACTGAGTTTGGTAAATTATAAAAGTATATACATAGATTTTCTTACCAGATATGTGACTACTTTTAGAAAGACAGTTCATGCATTCCCGGGCCTATCTGGTCAAATGCTGAGGAGCTGCATAAATGTAAGTCAGGTCAGTCACTAAGTTGGTTGTACAGGACCTACTGTTGCAAACACAGGCATCCTCAGGATACAAGATACTTGTCCCTGAATTTGGTGAGCACAGATTGATCCAAGCACACATCCCTGAGGTGAGTACCCAGTTACAGGGAAAAGAGTTTCATCCCAGGCAGGCTATCAGGCTCCAAGGTATGAAACTGAAACTAGCTTTTCCCTTTCCATCCTGTCAGGCCCCTGAAGTTCACTGGAAGCACTTAACACTCTTCAGATTCCAGCTCTAACCCAATAAGGCCAGGACAAGGTACAGAGGGTTAGACCAGCTGTCTTCAAATCTGTTCTGAGTTCGGGGTCAGGGTAAGCAGGAACATGGTAGACGGACAACCATAACTCAAGGTAACTTAAAGGGCCCCCACCCATTCCCACACACATGTCCTGGAACTGGTCTGGATAAATGACATACAGAGAATGACACCATAGGAAGCCTAAGCGTCTCAGAGTGGAAATTATATAACAGAGGCAGCAAGAAAAACATATCAAAAAAAAAGGAAAGTCAAAATTATGAGGTTTTGAATATGGTTGCTTGGGAAAGAAAAACAACTCAGTTCCTAGAGAATGGGGCTTCCATCGCTGCAAATTCTTCAACTTTGCAAAACACAGCAATATTTAAGGGATTCCTTTCTAAAGCTGTCTGTGTAAAGGGCATCCCCACTTAATGGTGAATACATAGTGGTAAAGCTAAACTTTTAGCAAAGATTTCATTCAACAAACTTGCAGAATTATAAACAGCTAAAGAAAAGCTGATTGGCAGCCTGATAGGGTTAAAACCAAAGGTTTTTTCCCATGCCCTCGCTCCGATTCTGCACCCCTGAACATGTGTCATGCTCAGTGACAACACCTGGGAGAAGAGTTCAGGGGTACACATGGAGCCTGAGACTATTCTTTTAAAACCAGAGAGCCAAGATGTTTTATTGGATTTCACTGATGTGGAGCTAGTGCTGGGATTATCTTTTGGCTTTCTTTACAAAGTAGATGCTACGGTTTGATAAATTTCCACCGAAGGTCCATCCATGAAAGGATTGGGCTCTAATTGGCAATGTTAGGAGGTAGTGGGACCTTCAGAAGTGGCCTTAAAAAGTCCTTAGATGTAATGTACCAATAAAGATTTTAATTAAAAAAAAAAAGGCCTTAGATTACAGAAGGCATGACTGTGGGACCCTGGCCTCTTCCCTTTCTGTTTCCCAGCTCATGAAGGGAGTGGTTTGTTTTATCTAATATTCCCTCCATCATGTTTTGCCCTCAGTAGAAGCCCAATATTATGGGGCTACTTGATCTTGAACTAGAGCATGAAATAAATCTTATCTTTTTATAAGTTAGTTGCATCCGGTATTTCATTATAGTAACAGAAATGTGACTGAAGCAATCAGGAACACAACAGACTATTTCCATTTCAAAAGACTTGAAGGAACAGCACATTCTAGTGGAAGAGAGAACAGTTGTTCAGAGATGGCTGCTGACGGAACCTCTTTGGTGGAGGCTGCCTAGAGAACAGGAAGTAAACAATGACTTGGGCCGGGAATTTGGCTCAGTGATTCTGGCGCCTGTCTTGCAAGTGCAAGGACCTGGGTTCAATACCCGGTAACCACATAACAATACTGGGCATGGAGACTCATGCCCAGCAGCAACGAGTACCATATACACAGTGTGCTGAGCGTGGTGGCTCATGCCTATAATCCCAGCACTCAGGAGGCAGAGGCAGGAGGATTGCTGTCATGTGAGTTTGAGGCTGAGCTCAGGGCCAGCCTGAACCACAAAGCAAAACTCTGTCCCCACCCTCCAAAAAAGAATGACTTTAATTTGATGCTCCACACTACTTAGACTTTACAAACTCCTCTGGGAATAGAATCTTTGACTTTAAATATCTGAGAACTTGATAGGAGCGTGAGTGTCACACACTGAGGATATGTCTGTTTTGTTGAAGTTTTACCATGATGTGTACTATCTCATATATGGAAGATACCATTTGATCATTATGGAAGTCACAGCCTACCCTGTTAGGCTATGGAAATGACCTGGTGGAACATACTTTGAAATGCTAAGTAAAACAAGGAACAAATATATAATCTTAAATACAGACTTTGTGATCTAGAAAGCAGAGATAAGAGGGAGAGTTCAGAGTTTCTTTAAGAATGTGCCCTCAATGATCTAAGGACTTCCTACTAAAGTTTCATCTTGAAAATGTTTGCCACTTTCCAGCAGTACCACCCCAGGGGCTTTATCTCACAGACCTTTGGGGGGATAATTACCCAAATATAGCATTTTCCTTACAAGTAAAGCAAAGATAATTCCAGCATTAGCTCCGTGCCTGTCAGGGTAGATTTTACCTAGGTATTTTGATTTATTTCAGAGCCTGCAGTCCTCTAGTGATCCTAGGAGGATACTGTGGGAGCCACAGTTAGCTTTGAAAGCACAGCTTCAAGAAGGAAGAAGCAAAACTGATGGTCCATTCAGCTCTTTGCCGGATGAGAACTGGCCACTCCCCCGGTTACTCAGCAGCTTAACAATCAAACTCAAAGGTACAGGAGGTAGGAGAAGGCTGAGAGAGTTCATGGCAATCTCACTGCTTCCTCACTCATTCTATCCCAGGAGAAGTGACTGCTCAGACTGGAAAAGCTAGAGGGATAAAGAAAATACAGCCCAAGTCCTTCTTACCCTCTTCATTGTAAGAACTGGCCTGTCAATAAAGGTACATACTTCAACAGAGGAAGGAAAGGGGTCCCACTTGCAGTTTTGAAGGATAAATTCTATTCAGGAAGTGTTCAATGGCCCTTATTACCTAAGACCCTTGATAACTTAGTCAACTCATATTTCCTAAATGATTCCAGTGGGCCAGGCACTGTGCCAGACACCTAACTCAATGATCACACTCAAGAGCCACTATCTCCACCACATCCTTATGAGTAACTTGACGAAAGTGTGAAAGACGGATTTTCCTATGACAAACTGAACTTCTGATGTACAGAAGCAGTGAAACAAGAAAATAAGGTGAATGATAAGTGATCGATAGGTAAAGGGTTTAAAGATCACATTAAGATGTAAAATAATCAAATACTTGATGAAACGGTATTCATTTTTTCAAGGCTCTATAAAAACTTTACTTCAATAAATCAGTTGCCTAAGTGACAGTTATTTGTTTGGATGATCTTTCATGGCCTTAGCTTTCTAAGAAATCACAGTTTCGAAAGTATCTAGAGACAAGGTTAAAGAGTATGATTTGAATCCATTTCTAGGAACACAAGAATAATAACAATGGCTGACATTTACTCTGCACCAGGCATTGTGCTAAGACATTATTTTTTTAATCCACATAATAATCCTATGAGGGAGATAATATTTTCCATATGTGGCAGATGAGGAAACAGAGATCAGGTTCCTGTTTAGCTTCTAAGCCCAGGCTGCTAATCAACTAGTCTTCCTTCCAGGAGCTCACACACCAGGCCGCGCTGCCCTGCTCTCTGGTGGCTTGACTTCAGAGCTCCAGCTCTTAACCCACAGCACATGCCAGGATGTTGGCTGCAATATGGTTTCTAATAGCAAGCACTTGCAAATAACCAACAGGGAACTAGTTAATGGGTGATGATACTGCCTTCTGATGTGGCTTCTGATTCCAGTACTATCTCTGTGCCACTAGGGGTTAGTTAGCTTCTTGCTGCCTCATTTCCTCATATGTAGCATGGAAAAATAGTAATATGTGTAACGAGTTGTGAGAAGTTGTATAAGTTAATACGTGGATAGGGTTCAGATCACTAGTAAGTATTACAATGTATGGCATTATTTCTGTGAGCGTGTGAACTGACAATAGAAAAAGAGACTAATGTTCATCAAAATCTTTACAATTTAAAATGTATAATAGATATAGTGACATAACAAGAAAATGTTCAAAGGGGTACAAAGGAGGGGGAAGGGAAAGGAAGGCAGGGAGAAATGAGAAAAGAAAGTCAAAATGAAAACAAAGCTCTTGTAAATGAGAAGGGGAAGAGGGATAGAAGGGAAGGGAAGAGAAGGGGAAAAATAAGAATCAAGATATATCTTGTACAGGTACAAATTCCATATGGTGAATGTGATCACTATGTATATTGAATCTGTACCAATAAACTTAACTGATAAAACTTTAAAAAATATTTAATAAATAAAACTTTTAAAAAACTGATGGTAAGATATAAAGTTACTTTTATTAGTCCTTTCAATTTCCTTTTATTGCCCTCTGACTTCCAATATCTTAATTTTATTAAACATCCAAGTTGGTATCAACCATTGCTTAAGACAAACAGTTTCCATTCATATCAACTGAAAAAGCACCTGCAAGTTCGTCCTGCAAAGAGTCCTACAGAACCATGGCCTTGTTCACACGTAGGGCTTCTTCTCTCAGGCTCACCAGCCTTGCAAAATTCCTGCTAAAGAATTTACTCCTTTTTCTCATTGTGTCCCAGAAATTGCTCAATTGCCTGTTTATTCCTCATTTCTGAAGAGTTCACTAAGTGAACTGTTTATTCTCAACATTTACTCACCTAAACCTCCACAAGATCCAGGCCATTAACTGTGATGAAAATCAGGGGTTTACTTTTTTCACTTTTTTCCCTTCTGTATCTTTTCCATGTGCCGAGCTTCCTTTGAAGTTAATGGGCCTTCCATGTGGAAGAGATTCCAAATGATACAAAACAGAATGAGAACTAGGCCTGCCATCTCCTTCTCACATCCAAGGACAGAAAACACACACACACAAAGGGAAAGACACTTCGTAATCAGTGAGGCCTGAATAATATTTGAGTATTTTAGTAAAAGATAATCTAAAGAGCTTCGAGAGACAGATTGTAAATATTGTAAATATTCACTCATTTCATAGGACCTTAGTTGAGCACCTTATGTGTGTTGGGTCACACACTGGAAATGTCAGGATAAACCCAGACGAAAACAGGCATCGTTCCTGACCTTCCTGAAGCTTACACATAAATGGGGAAATAGACATTAAACAAAGACTGTGCAGATAAAATTACGACTGTCATGGGTGCTGCCAAGAAACGGTGCAGCGCACTGAGAGAGCTGTGACCCACGTGGGGTATGAGAAAAGGTGAACTGAAGCTTTTAACCCTGGAGTTACAATCGGAAGGATGTGGGAAGAGCACAGGGACAGAGGTGGGGCACGGCGCGGCCGCGGCACGAAGGGCAAGAGTGAGCCTAAGCAGCAGGCCCTGGCGGGGAGGCAAACCCTGCTCACCCGTGAGATTTATGGGAAGAAATTGGGTCTTTATCCTGAGCAGAACAGAAAGCCTTTGAAGTACCTTCAAATAGGGCAGCAACATAAGATTTGCATCGCGAAAAGCTCCCTTCTAGCCCTGGTTTGGTGAGAAGATTAGAAAGAGGAGGAAAGACACAGGGAGATCAGAGACGACCCTTGCAGAAGCCTAAGTGACAGACAGTCATAACTTTGACCAGGGTGGTGGAAATGGAAGTATGGAGAAGGGGATAGATCTGAAGAATGTTTAGGCAGAAGAACTAGTGTGGCAGTGATAAAATGGATATGGTGATATGAGTGCAGATGGTGCCGAGGATGAGTCCCGATGTCTGGGTTTATGACACTAAGCAGACTATGGCAGCACATCCACTGAGAGGGAGAGAGAACCATGTAGGGAGCGGTGAGTCACACATGCAGCTGGGACATGTCCACATGAGAACATGTGAAACAGACCACTGGCTACACAGTCTAGATCGGATCCACCAATGTGTGCATTGTTGATGGTGGGTGTGATTGATGTGGATGCAGGGTAGAAAAATGACTTAAAATGAGGATCTGGGTGACAAGAGAAGAGGTCCCAGGGCTCAGGCTTCGGGAAAGGCAGCACGTAATGGCTGAGTACAGGGGACAATCATATGAGCGAGATGATGAGTAGGAGGGTGAGAGAAGACACAGAACGTTGTGTGCCTAGTGTTCTGAGGAAGAGAGGGCTTCCACAAGGCAAGGGGATGGATAGGTCAAATGTCACTGGGAGGGGAAGGAAGATTAAAAGTAAACAATATTTAGTTAGTTCAAGTAATGTGGAAGTTACTGGAGAGATGATATTCAAAATATTTAACTCGTACAACATCAGCAT
Source organism: Petromus typicus (assembly GCA_004026965.1). NCBI lineage: Eukaryota > Metazoa > Chordata > Mammalia > Rodentia > Petromuridae > Petromus > Petromus typicus. The sequence goes on along the minus strand of PVIR01001333.1, from coordinate 14,765 downwards.
GGCCAGTCCAAAAGGTGTGAGCACTAAGACTGGAGGCTCCTTGTGCTGAAGGCCTCTCCAATTTCTGAACGAAAGAGGCAGGAAGGTTTTGGTGAGAAGGGCTCTGATGGTAATGGGCACTCACAGGGACAGCCAGTTAGAGCTGCTGTGAAAGCAGTCAGCACTAGAATCACACTGTCTTCTCCTGGCACATGCTGGCTCAACATGTTCATGTCACCTGTGGGCAGGTGACAGCGTTAAAGTTTTCATAAGCAACTGTAATCTCATAAAATGAGTCAGTTTCTTCACAACATCTGTCTGCTAGATGACAAAACAAACTGTCAAAACTGAAAATGAAAAAAGATCAACGAATGATTGGTCAGTCAATCAATAGTTGGCCAACAGGGGGGGGATATAAAACACAGAATATGTTTTAAAGAAGTTCCTGGAAGTTTTGGCTCCAACAGATTAGCAGCAAGTCATGTTGCCAGTCATTCAGGTTAAAGCCATGGACTAATGCAACAATATTAAGTAATGAGAACTCTCAACGAGTCCCAAGAGTTTGGGTTCCTAGAAAAATCTAAAACATTTGACTCATTCTATAACATCTCTGGGAAGAGTACCAGTAATAAAATAATGAAGAGTTATTCAAAGTACTGACAAATTAAATAAGTGTCATCCCATCCTTCCTTTAGAATTCAACATTAAAAACTAACGTCCTATGGGAAAAAAAAAACATATTCAAGGACCCAATGAACCCTAGTTTCTAGTCGCTTTTGATGTAAAGAGGTCAAGGACCTTTTATCTTCACATTTTGGATAACTAATTGTTACATAGGTTTCACAAGGGCAGGCTATGAGAATATCAGTGCCAGCGACTCAATAGCTATGGGTTACTGAGGCCCTCCCTCATGCAATACCACACATATTTCCCTATGTGGTAGGGTCATCCCATCCATGGGATGTGGTCATCCCATCCATGCTAGCCTCATGTCCCAGAGAATGGCTTGCCACCTCCCCTCTTCACAGCTACAATCTGATCTTTAATATTTTAAATCTGATCTTGTTGTCTTTCCTTTTTTAACCTGCTATAGGAAAATGACTCCCCTCCTCCTGTTTTATGCCCCAGGACCTTTCTCAGTGTTTCTAAGAAACTGCTTCCTAGTAATTATAAGGGAAAAAGAAAATCCCATGCCTAGGAACAAGCTCTTCCTTCTCCCTCCAATCTAAATACATTTGGGCTCTCACAGAAAAAACAAAATGGTGCTGTGAAACCATGAGCCATAAAAACTAAATCTGAGAGCCACCATCAAGGAAAGCACAGCCATTCTCATGCTCCAAAATAGAGAGAGCTTTACATTTCTGAGAGTACGTGGGAGTGACAGACAAGGTCAAGGCAAGGTTTCCCAACGTGTGTTCTAAGAAATGCTACATATTCTTGGAAATTGTGTTCTACGAACAACTGATAGATATTCCACGAAACAAGTCTTTATGAGGAAGTAAGTCTTGGAATTCCTGAAATGCTTTATTTTCTTTCCTCCTGTATACAATGTACAGTCTTACATTAAAAGGCTGTGATGTATTTTAATATCACAAATACTAAGGTGAATGCCTCACACATAATAAAAAAAAAACTTTAAAATTGTCACAAAGCACAATAAATTTAAATTTGAAGAAGGCGTCCCCCTAAAAAAATAAATATAAAAGTTCACAGGTTCTACTCAAGTTTTGGTCAGCACTTCACCATACATTTATGACACTGTCTAACAATAGCTCAGGTATCTGTTTAATAAATAGCCTTTCTTCATATATCAACCAAGACACTATAAGAGTGTCCACCTTAGTTCAAATTTGTGGCTAAATTATGTCCTGGATAAATTATCCTGTTTTTATCTTATCTTTCACACTGTAAGATGAAGCAAAACCCACTATCAAACTCATGGAATACTTGTGAAAATTGAAAGATACAAACTCATAAAATATGATCCAAAGATAGTTTTAATTAAAAATGAATTTAACTCATATTACATACATAGAAAGTACCAACCGTTAAGAGCCGATTAAAAGCTGAATCCAGACATTAACTAGAGATGGAAGATGCATCCATCTAGTCAGGGAATAGGTAATTACTGATTAGTTCTTGTGCTAACTGAGCCCTTATTATGTGTTCTCAGCACTAGAGCTTGTATCTTCACATGGTGGGGGGGGGTGTGGCTGGTTAGAAATCGGAAAGAGATAATAATCAGATATTGGCATATATGGAAAGAGTACTATGGAAAAGAAAAGAAAGGAAACTCAGTAAATGGAGTGTCAGAGCTAGCCTGGGGAGAGGGAGGACACCCAGCCTGACCTCCTTCCACTGCATTTCATGTCATACCATCTTGCACTGGACACCCTACAGTCCGTTCACTTTCTGGCAGGACTTCGTCCCCTGATCCTCATGGGCCTGGCTACATCATGTCATTCTCAGTCATCTTATACCATTTCTCCTCCCACAGGCTTTCCTATCACCTCTTTCCAAAGGGCTCCTTCAACTTTATTTTTTCTCACTTCAACTTCTTAATCCTCTACACTGCAAAAGTAGACATTTTTTCCTCACTTGTGATGTGCCATTCCTTTCCTGTCTTATCCACTGCTAAAATGTAAGCACCATAAGACAAAAGCTGATTTGGTACTGTACCCGGAAGAGTGCCTGGTGATGATTCAGTGAACAGGAAACAGAGTCAGCAAATAGTGTGAAAAGTTTTTCAGTATGCTGCATCAGTTACCTCTCTGCATCACATCAGAGACTCCCAGAAGTCATGACACAGAACTGTCACAGAATCAAAGGTGACTGACAACGCAAGGGACCTAATTCACAGTGACTCCACACGGCACAAGATGCACCATGCAGCTCTTGTCAGTACTTTGGCTACTTTCATCAGTGTCAATCTTCGATACCAGGAATTTAAATTTATATAAGAAAACATGGACTTTCTGACTTTTTTGAGCACATCTGTTCTTCAATTGCTTACCAAAAAAAAAGCAGAAAGTAAAAGGAGTAATAACAGTATGCATCTTTGTACTGTAAAAAATTGAGTGAAGTTATCCATAAAAGTGCCTGGCACAAGGCACATGAACTGCTCTACCATTTGGTCAAGATAAAATATTAAATAATTGGCTGTTCTTGGAGCTTATCTTCTGACTACTACTTTAACTTCTATCCAACTATCAGTAAGACAACTCCTTTTCTAAGGAACCCTTTCCACTTTTAATCACCCAACTGCACATTCAGTTAACACCTCATATTCAATAAATAGGTAAGGCATAAACCCAGACTCAGAGGACTACTTCAAATTGCTAATATTATTAATTATAAGAGCAAGGGCAGCTATTGATAGAGTTGAAGTTTTCTGGTAAAAGTCCTAAAGATTCAAAAGGCCAACTTTATTAATAATGATAATTAAAATTATTTATAACCCTTAATGAATATTTACTGTGAACAGGGCACTTCATATGGATTACCTCACTAATCCAAGTGGCCCTACAAGGTATGTGCAGCTGTTCCTCCTATTTTATCTCTGAATGCTGCAAAGCACAGAGGGCCTCAGTTTTATGACATGAATGATTTAGCGAGCAAGTGTTGAATGGGGACCCAGACTTTTCTTGGGATCCATGTCTATGTCATTAAGCACTATTCTGTATGTTTGGAAGCAAAAAAGACATTACCATAGTTTTATTTTCACATGGTGTAAAAGGGGCTGGTTATATTTTCACAAACTACACTTGTTAGAAAATGGGAAAATTGCAGAGATTCGAGGTTGGTGTCACTAATGAAAGAGCGACAGAGATGCAACAAAGAGGGCAAAGTGTGAAGAACACAGATTTCCCAGGTGATTCCTAGCTCTGCTGTGTTACTAAGAGAAACTGCATGTTGCAAACATGTTTCTAGGAAGCAAGCAGCTTAGCAGCCTGGCCACTGTAATGCACTTCACTGGATCAAATCCTGCTCAGTCTTGTTCCACACCAGAGGCATCACCTTGGACAAGTTATCTTATGTCTCCATGACTTAGTCAACCTCAGGCTGTTGTAAGGATCAAAGAAATAACATAAGCAAAGTGCTTGAAGAACGGTTTTGTGTAAGAAATCTTTAATACATACTACCCATTTTTATCATCAATCACATCAGAAGCAATGAAATCTACTCCGCAAGTTTGCTTTGAAAAGCAAAGCAACCAACACATTGCTTAATACGAAATAGTAAAATCAGTAAGTTTTATTATAATGTTTATAATTCTTATAATGCTAATGAATTTCTATCACTATTACTTAATGGTAAATTATGCCAGAAACTGACAGAAATGTAAATATTAGTTTTTGGATATTACAACAATCTAAGCAAAATGAAGGGGTCCATTCCATGAGGCTGTCTCAATGACTAATGAAGAAGCTCCAGCAGCACACACGGCTCTTTTCCTCACATGAACAGTTCTTGTGTTTCCTGAATCGTGCACTTACATCACCTAGTTCTGATGTTCCTTTACTTTGTCTTGTGCCCCCATTTTCCCAATAAGATTAACATGTACTGGCTGAAACTATGAACTTTCTTCATGTGTAGATCAATACCACAATTTGCTAGCTGTGTGAATCTGGAAAAGTTACTATCTCCCTAAGCCTCATTTTATTTTCATCTGAGAGTTAGGATTAAAAGTTCTGTCTTCTAAAAGATGGTGTATTAAGTATGATAAAGGTGCCTAATCTAGTCAGTAGAATGACGACTAGTAAATGTTCGATAATTTGTAGATATTATTTTCAAGTAAAAACCAACTTGTACTATGCTCTTTTCGGAATACTTATACCTTCATTAGATTGGAGGTTAACCAGTAAAAGTGACTGGTGCAAAGTTAAAACGGGCAATGCCAACCCTAAAGGCTTCCTATAAATGCGTAGCAGGCACGCTGTTTTGTCATGATGGATAAAGGTCAAGGAGATAAATGAAAAGTTCACTTATCTAACATGTTACTAATATAAGCTAGTGTTCAAATATAACCAATTCTAGTTAATAAGATTAAATCAGTTTCACTGTAAGACTGAAATCTATTACTTTGGAGCTTCATCGAATAATTTTTGAGGTGACATATTTAGGTGACAATTTTTAAACAGTTACCATAGACAAGCCTGAAATGACAAACGCGGCTTAGAGTTATAATTTGTTTGTTTCCAACTTGTTTCCTCTGGATAACGAAATATCCTGTTTAAAATCCTGAGCACCTTTATTATTTAGTATTACAAAACACAATTTCAATGAACATACAGACTTTCCCTCTGATGTTAGCACTCACTATAGATTTACATATCTTGCTCCTGAATTCCAGATTCTAAAAGCTTTAGTTCTTTTATTTAACCAACAGTGATTTCTAGGACATCTATCATAACAAATTCCACATGAGACACAGAGAAGATAGGAAGGAAAAGGCTGACTAGTGACTATGCTCTAACAGAGCTCCCAGGACATCACAGGAAACAGACACTAAATGGTAAATGATACAAAACAAGAGCGGGAAGGGTATGTACTTCATGGGACAGAGAATATAGGACTGAAAATGGTGCTGAAGGTGGGGAAAGTACATTGAAAATGTACTATTTAAATAGAAAAATGTGAGCAAATGACACTCGGGAAGAAATAGAAAGACATTCCAGACACAGGAAAGAGCGCACAAAATGTCCCAGCAGGGAATGAGGTGTGATCATTGAAAAAGCTGCCTGGATATCAGGTCTGCTGGAACACAGAATCCAGGAAGTAGACTGGAAATGGGCAAAGGGGGCTGGAAGCTGGACTTTACGCTAAATGGAAGAAGCTTTTTGGAGTGATTGAGGAATGATAGGTTTACATTTTTGTTTGTACCAAAACAAAAAAGAAATCTTACTAAATGATCCCTTTCTTTATAATTCCAGCAAAAAAAAAAGAAAGAAAGAAAAAAAAATCTTTCAAGGGAGAGTACTGTAACTTCTGGCTAAAGTCAATCTTTTAATTACTTGTGGATTTTAATGATCCACATTCTTCCTGACCTCCTTAATCATGGCTAACTGAAAACTGGCTGTAACTCCAGATACTCTGTAAGGAAACTTAATAAAGTAAAGTATGTAACAGATGAAGTCTAGGTTTCTATTGAAAACTGAAGAACACATAAGTAACAGGCATTTTGATTTCTCTGGGAAATGGAAGAGGCCCTGGTAAATATCAGTCATCCAAGAGCAGCTATTTTGTTAATCCCCTAAACTAGTTGCAGATGTTGGCTCAAACAGCGAGGCTTTGCATCTGTAATTTCAAAATTGTCTCATATTTCTAAAACCTGACTCCACATGCACCGGAAATGAGTGACATGAATTATGAACTTCAGGAAGAAGAGAAGCACAAGAAATGCCAGAAGTGATAGTAGATAATATTCGGAGAGTGGCCGGGCTGTGTGCACACTGTGAGGGAAGGATGACATGGTTCCTTCCTCCAGGACACGGATCTTGCCACCAGCCCCTTGAAAATGAAACCCTGTGAGTGGATGTACCAAACAAAAGGAAGTCATTTACAGAGAGTTCAGTTTTTCAAAAAAAAAAATCCTCCTTTTCCCTTTCCCCTCCTGCACACTATAGAAGGTCAACAGGAAGAGCAGAATGACAAAAGAGGAACGGATTTTTGAAGAGGAAAAAAAATGGAGCCCCCAGATGTACACTAAAGAATCCTTACCTGAATTAAGAAAATCATTTTTGGTAGAGTAGAACAGGAAATGATAAAATGGCTTTCCATTAAACCCATGTTTTAGTCATGACTGTGCCTTTTTATAAAAGACATAAATCATTAGAGGCTCAAATTAAAACTTATAAAAGTGGCTGGCACTTTATGAAGAATTCCTATTATATTGCAAAAAATAATAATCACAGCCATGAAAAATTATTTAAATTGTAACAATGACGGTATTTAGTATTAATTTGGTACTTTTCAAGTTCGTTTTTATTTATGTGTGCTTTTGGAGAGTGGAAATCCAAAGTTGTGCTCCAGTCATCCAGGCAATATAAATGGCAGCACATCTACTAATCTGCCCACAGGGACCATCCATCACTGGCTAAGTGTGTAAATAACCTCACCAGGAACCAGGACAGAACCTTCAGCCAATTATCTGGCAAGGAGGGAGCACAGTGCAAAGCTTCAAGGAGCTGAGATTTGATTATGAAACTAGGACACTCATTTCCTGGAAGGAGAACATTTATCCCGTAGAATTCAGACTGATGGGATTCCTGAGGATGAGGAATGGGTTGGCTGCTGAGTCAAAGAAATTTCAGAGTAATTTGGGGGTAAGATATTTCCATTCCTTAGTTTAGCTAAAGTTCTATTTATATTTTGTCCCAAAGATTATTCCTAAGTTTTTATTTATTTTCTGCATTTATATAATTAGGAAGTACATGGTGCTAGGCAAATGAGCCACTTTGGTCTTTTTAGAATTTTTCAAATCACTCTGAGAACAGCACTGACTCTTTCATGATGTGAAGACTGTTTCTATTAAATCACAGCTTTGCTGGACTATTACTCCCAAGAGAAAGGAAAAGTGACTCCACAGAAACTATGAGAGACCTGCTCAGTGCAAGTGTCTGGAGGAAGGAGAAAAGCAGGGACTTCACAAAGCAGTGGGAGACTTACCACAAACCGAATTTTCACCTGACACAGAGAGCTATTATCTGGAAGATCAGAGACCCTAGAAAGTGTGTAATTATCTGAGAAAAATAAGATTGTTGTCAAATGAGATTATCCCATTTGAAAATAAAATTTTAGAATTATAATAAAGCATGCTAATAATTTATAGTACCACCAGCATTAGCACACTGACAGACAGGTACCTTGACCCTGAGAGTCAGCTGAGCGGTGAGACTCAAGCGGTCCCTTCTGATCCCTGATGATATCACTAACACAAGTTTTCTTTGCTATGACCACTTGCTGACAGGATGCTTGCTGAGGTCCACTAAGGATATATGAAGATGTTTCTATATTTTGAGCGTCCTGACTTAAATCAACTGATGCAGGAGAAGTTTCTATAATGTCCTTGCACTGAGCATAAGAAACCATACTCCGGAGACAGAAAGTGTAATGTGCCTTCGTCATGGTGAATTTGGAACACTGATGATCAATGGATTTGATTTCAGTATGGGAACAATTACCACAAAGAACAAAAGAGCTCTGTTAGGAATATGTGTAAGAATGTTCCAGCTTCTCATGACTTTTTTTATGATAATGAACTAGTGACGTCTATCTAAAAGCACCTACCAGGATAGAAGGTAGACACTGACACTAAAAAAGATGCCCTGACAACTTCATAGTCAATGTGGTTTATAATTTATCCTTTGCTAATGCCTTAAACTAGGAAATTGAAAGAAGCAAGGTTCTCCAAGGATAATCATTACAGAATCTGGCATCCCTTGGACGGAGTCTCAGCCCCTGAGCAAGGGTGACATGCCACCTGGCCTCCAGCTGAAAGTTCCTCCACTTCCATTTATTCCACTAGGAAAGTACCCAAGTTTCACCATCTCCTTGCAGCTCCCACAGAACAAAAGACCTGTTTCCTCTAAGAAACTGGGAGAACCAAGAGTCAAATATACAATTATTTTCTTTTAGTTTCAGCAGCATTTGTCTTTCAATGGGAATTTTTAAATAGTAGACCATATTCTTTTTTTTTTTAAAGAGTATCTTACTTTCAAAGGTAAAAATATATTCATCTGAAACTGAACGACAAGAAAATTAATTCAATGGCAAAATAATTACCTTCAATGATAGTAAATTGGGCTTTTACCAGAAAAGCAATAAAATAAGTTATACAGTTTATTTAAAATATATGACCAAGTGTACTTTAGTGAAATTTAATGCTCATTTCTAAGAATTTCACATGCAAAAGAATGTATTAATCAGGGGCCAAGGATTTAGCTCAGTGGTTCCGGCACCTGTCTTGCAAGCGCAAGGACCCAGGTTCGATCCCCGGTAACCACATACAATACTGGGTGTGGAGACTCACGCCCAGCAGCAATCAGTACCACATACCACAGTGCCAGGCATGGTGGCTCATGCCTGTAATCCCAGCACTCGGGAGGCAGAGGCAGGAGGATTGCTGTGATGTGAGTTTGAGGCTGGGCTCAGGGCCAGCCTGAACTACAAAGTGAGACCCTGTCTCAAAAAAAAAGAATATATTTATCATACAAAATATATTTTAAACCAAAATCTAACATCAAAGCTGGTTATAACAGATGAGGAACCTTTCATTTAAAAAAAAATCTAAGTTGTAATATGTACAGTTGATATTGTGAAGTAGAAAATATTTAAAGGAAAAAATGTAAGGGTAAATAACGAGGGGAAAATGAATGTGATAATAATAAAGAAAACAAAGATTGTGTATATAGGGGGTGTGGGGATGCAGGGAGGGGGAAAAGGGAAAAAATGAGAATCAAGTCATGTTATATTCTGGTACAAACTCTTAATGTTGAATGCGATTATCATGTGTATTCTTAATGTACCAATAAAGATAATTTAAAATTAAAAACGATATCAAATCCACTAACCTTTTATATTTCCTCTGAAAGGAATAATATATCAAAGTAAAAATAGAAAATTCAGCTACAGAGTTAAAAAAGAATTACAGTTAAATGAAAAATGATAGCAGAATATAGTAAGTTCCACTGATACAAAATAAGTGCTTTAAAAACAATAAATTCACCCAGCAATAAAAAATTAGAAATATAAATGGAAATGTTACATTTATAGTTATAAAATAAGGAGCTCGATTAGTTATTTTATATTTTCACAAGGAGAATTTACCTATGTTAATGCTAAAAACAGGAAACACAATAAGCATATATCTGCCTGAAAGGAAAAACAGGGTATGAAAAAATGAAACTTTGTCTCAAATTCATTAATAAGCTTCACAAATATCTAATCAAAACTCAGTTAAAGCTCCAGTTAAAGCATGTGTTTTTTCTGATGCAAAGAAAATTGTATAATGGAAATATCAAGAAAATCAAATTTTATTTTCTGAAAAAACATAAAATTAACAATCAATGCTGAAGAAAAATGCGGGAAGCAAATTTTCTACTATCTTGCTAGGAGCACAAAATTTTAACCTTTAACTGAAAGAACAAGTAATCTATAAATGCAGAGAGCATTGTTGAAAAAGAAAGTCTGAAAGGGAACAGCCTAGCAGATAATAAAACATATTAGACAGCTGCAAAAACTAAAAAGCGTGTCACAGTACAAAAACCAACAGATGGAAGAACAGGGTAAATAAGCAAGGCACAGACGCTAGGTTAAGTGCTTATCCTTGACTGGCATGGAGGCCAGAAATCTGCCGCTTATCCCTTGTCTGACCTAAGGTGAACTACTGAGCTTTTCCAAGCTTTGGTTATTTCAGTTATAAAACTAGGGAAATGATAGAGCCTACTTCATAGAGTTATTGTAGAGCTGGGTGGACTGATGTAAAAACATACTTAGGGGGACTGCTAGCCATAGGGTAAGCTTTTAAAAATGTAAGCTGCTATGATCATTCTGCTGTGGCAGTATAAATTACTATATATTGAGAAAGTATTTCAAATCAGTGGTGATAGTACAGATCATTTCCACATTTGTACATATTCTCTTTTAGAATAAAAAATTAGAAGCCAAAAGTGACTGAGTTATTAAAATGTGCCAAGTGCAGCTCTCAGTGTTTTGCGTAGGTGCACGTGTTTAGTTCTTACGATAATCCTAGAAGATGTTGAGTAACTTGCCCCTGGCTGGAGAGTGACAGAGCCAGATGCTGGACATGGCCGTCAAGCTGCAGAACCGCTCACAATCTCCGCATTCCGCTCCCCAGCTCAGTGCCTCACTTTGTACCAGGTGCCACGATAAGTCCAAGTAGATGCACCACAGACACAAAGGCCAACAATGGCTTCAACAAATCCACAATCACATAGGCGCACGTTAAACCCTCTTCAGGCGGACATCACCTTTCTAGATAGAAATGTAATAGAAGCAATGGGAGAAAAACAGCAATATTAAAGTTGATCTCAAAGAAGGCGAGAATAGAATAGTGGTTCCTACAGCCTGGGAAGTGAGGAAGAGAAAGACAGAAAGACAGAGAGAATGGCTCACTGGTAAATTTCAGGCATTATTAACTACAGTTTAGGAAGAAAGACACATATGGTTAACAGGAAAATTACTCTGTCTTCATACAGCTACATGTAAAACTCCATGAAACTACTGAAAGAAAATACAAATGCCAAGTTACCTAAATCAAAAATAGAATCTTTTTAAATAATACACAATTTAAAATATGGCAGACAGAAAATATTTATTCCGCATATAATACATTAAAAATTGATATGCAGTCAATTCAAAAAGAAAATGACACAACACTCCCTCGAAAAGGACCATAGGACATATCACATATTTCATTAGTAGCTATTAAATATGTGAAAGGCTGAACTATAAGTTGCAATAAGTGAAATATAAGTCAAAACAAAAAGGTACTATTCTTTCATCAGATTGTCAAAAAATATGTAAAATGGGGCCAAGGATTTATCTCAAGTGGTACCACTGCCTACCTTGGAAACACAAGGGCCTGAGTCTGACCCCTAGTACCATCAAAAAAAAAAATGTAAAATATAATTATCTAGTACTGGGACTGGAGTACTTACATATACAGTTAGTGGGTTCATATGCTTGTTCAGTGGCTTGAAAAGAAAGGAAACAAAGCCAATGCTTACCTGGACCGAAATATTTATTTAAGTACGCTACATCTGCATTGTGAGATTCATTAGCACCCTGAACAGGAAACAAAAATTTGTCATCTTGTGTCTGCATATTTGCACAGAAAGATCTCTAAGACATTAAGTGGATAATCTGAGCTCAATTTCAGATGTATTTACTGAAAACTTCATGTACACTGGCCTGTAGATGTAATTAGGGATACATTTGAAAACAAAAGACAAAGATCTTTGCCCCTGTGGAAATACAGGTGGTAGGAAATTTCTAGCATGACACATGTACAGGGTATGTTCATTTTTATTTTTAAAAAATCAAAATATGTCTTTGTGTGTCTGTAAATGTGTTTGTGTGTATGGGGTGTGTGTGTGTGTGTGTGTGTGTGTGTGTGTGTGTGTGCGCGCGCGCGCGTGTGTGTGTAGATGAGGAAAACTATTCCAATATAATCACAGTGGCTATATACCAATGGAGGTGAGTGAGACTGGGTGGAGGTCAAGGTTATGTTTACCTGCACTGGTTACCTTTTCACTTATAGAGTTTAAATGAAAATTACTGGTTAAGACTTACATTTGTGCTAACATAAGCCAGATACTGTACCGAAGGGAAGCTGTAGAGGAAAAGGTAAAGAAAGCCTGAGGCATGACTTCTGCCTTTTTGAGGATAACATACAGCTCTATCCTGACCAAGTTAAGAGCAAGTCTGTGTTCCTAAGGGAGGGTGAGCCAGCTGGAGAGGGCAGACAGAAGAAGAATCTCCCCACAAGGTGGCGGTAGTGACCTGGGGGGGGCACAGCAGGAGCTACCCTGGCTTCCTCACAAATGGAAGGAGAAACAGGAAGTGGGCAGGCACGGCGAGGCCCTGGATTGGGTCTGTGATGGATTCAACCCAGTATCAAGATACCCAGCAACTGCTGCTGTTGGCTGAAGAAGAAACCAACAAGGGTCCTTCCACGACTTGGGTGCATCGCAAGCATGCACCTGGAGGCTGCTCCTCCAGGATCAGAGTCTCGACAGGAAGACACCACGATGTCACCCATCTATACTAATTCAGGGGAACTTCTTGGTCCGAAATTACGGTGGTTAATAATACAGGTGCTCCAGCGGGAGATGTTAAAATTTTTAAATGTTATACAAATTCCAGGGAATTTTCAAATCATATAGGCATTTAGCTTTCTTGGAATCTAACATATCACCGTTACAGAAAGAAAGAGTCAAGAGAACGAAAGAGACAGGAAGGGAAAGGAGAAGAGGGGGGATAGCTACCGACACATGCTGGCCCATTTGACTTAGTTCTTCCTACAGGTGAAATAGGGACAGAGCCTGAGGCCCCACAGACACACCACAGCTGAGCTGGGGGCTAGTGTGTTCCCCCTGAAGAGACTTTTCAAGGTTACTTTGAGTAGAAAGAGTTTCCTTCTCACTGATTTTTAAGCTCTCCTCCCTCAATTAAGACATAAAAATATAGTGAGTACTTTGGGGGTACTTTCTAGAAAAAGACACCATCAGTGGCAAATATTAAGTGCTATTCCATATAAAACTCTGGGCTTTAAAAAGATGAAAAACAAAACAAAAAAAAGAGATGAAGAATAAATTAATAGGCTCTACTTTTCATTAAGTGTGACTTTCATGGACTCCATTATCCATTTTTATTAAAATTATATTTATTGTGTTTTATAAGCTATTGATGGACCCCTTCAGAGATACCTAAAATTAAGGGATAACAAGGAAACATTCAAGCAGATATTATTTTTTTGTGCTGTTAATCACGTTACTTTATATGAACCTTAGTTTATTCTTTTCAGGATCTCAGGGGTTAACATAAGAAAAATGTTGGGGCACCGCCGCTCAGTCTATCTGAGGAGCGCGCTGAGCACTGAAGGCCAGTACCCGGTGGTCCACTGTGCTACCGGGGTGTGCGGCCCACATCTCTCTCCCTCCATGAGGAGACATCTTCAGTGCCCCACAAGTCAGAAGTATTTTGCATAACTACAAAAACTTCCTAAGCACAAAATTCTCGCCAGACCCGGTGCTTCGAGAAGCAAGAGATGCATGTAACAGTCCAAACCTGAGAGGAAGTAAAAAACTGTCACTGGTGCCCAATGAATGAAGACAGCTACTGGAGATACAACCTAATAATATGCTTCATGTGAAAATGTGTAAGACAGAAAATAAAAGTCTTGCTTTCCAACTGTACTAGACAGGGAGAATATGTACAAAAACAAAGAAATGACTGTCATAAACTATAGATATGTGTGTTTAGCTGTATTTTAAAAGGAAGAAACAAAAAGAACTGGAGCTGCCCTAATTTCATACTACTTAGAAATACCTACATGCACTATATATGTGACATTTTAGAAAGAGATTTGTTTTTCCAAAACCTTTAGCTAGAATGTGTACCCTACCCCACCTTTATCAGAGATGTTAAGACCAAAGTTTCACATTCTTGTGTTAACTATTTTGCTGAATGATGAGAGAATAAAATGACGTGGTAAAAATGGCACTAATTTAAAAGGCTTATTGGTGTAATTTATACATAAAAATATATAGTTGTACCAGCATATTAAAATAGAATTTTCATGAAGGGTATTGACAATAGTAAGATTTACAAAAATTGAATGTGATCATGCTGTGTATCTAAACTGTACCAATAAACTCTATAAAGGAAAATAGAAAAAAATTAATAAAGTTTACAGAATGTAAATGATATTTTTAAAAATTTTGCAAAGTTTTATGGCTTGTATCTAGATGCCCCCCCTCAAAAAAAGCTTCATGTGATCACAAGTGGGGAATTTTGAACATCAATGTATTAGCGTGTATAAATGTGAACTAAAGGTATGATGCTGGGATTAGGAATGCCCCACACTACGTGTTGTGGCACACCCAAAAGACAGGTAACTTGGAAAGTATAAACTAGAAAAGCTCCTGCTGCTGCTTCCCTGCTGCTGCTTGCTGCCTTCTGTCTGCAATACCATGGACTGTTTCCCCTCTATAGTAACTATCATGCTGCTCTGTTTGGAGTGAACTGACTATGGATCAAAA